>SJYX01014766.1:110776-146231 GCA_006410675.1 Oreotragus oreotragus | reverse complement strand
ACTGGTTCGGGCATAGACTTGGATTACTGTGGTATTGAATGGTTTGCCTTGGAAACGAACTGAGATCATTCTGTCATTTTTGAGATTGCATCCGAGTACTGTATTTCAGACTTTTTTGTTGACCATGATGGCTACTGCATTTCTTCTAAGGGATTCCTGCCCACAGTAGTAGATATAATGGTCATCTGTGTTAAATTCACCCATTCCAGTCCATTTTAGTTTGCTGATTCCTAGAATGTCAACATTCACTCTTGCCATCTCTTGTTTGACCACTTCCAATTTTCCTTGATTCATTGACCTGACATTTCAGGTTCCTATGCAGTCTTGCTCTTTACAGCATCAGACCTTGCTTCTATAATCAGTCACCTCCACAACTGCGTATTGTTTTCCCTTTGGTCTCATCCCTTCATTCTTTCTGGAGTTATTTCTCCACTGATCTCCATTAGCATATTGGGCACCTACTGACCTGGTGAGTTCCCCTTTTGGTATCCTATCATTTTGCCTTTTCATACTGTTCATGGGGTTTTCAAGGCAAAAATGCTGAAGTGGTTTGCCATTCCCTTCTCCAGTGGACCACATTCTATCAGACCTCTCCACCATGACCCGCCCGTCTTGGGTGGCCCCATAGGGCATGGCTTAGTTTCATTGAGCTAGACAAGGCTGTGGTCCTAGTGTGATTAGATTGACTCATTTTCTGCGAGTATGATTTCTGTGTTTCTGCCCTCTGATGCCCTCTCACAACACCTATGATCTTACTTGGGTTTCTCTTACCTTGGACGTGGGGTATCTCTTCCCGGCTGTTCCAGCAAAGTGCAGCCACTGCTCCTTACCTTGAATGAGAGGTATATGCTCACTGCCACCCCTCCTAACCTTGAACTTGGAGTAGCTCCTCTAGTCCCTCCTGCGCCTGCGCAGCCACTGCTCCTTGGACTGTTAAGTGACTCACCAAGCCTGGAGCTAAGTCTACAGCATGAACAACTAACTGTGTTTTGCCTGTTTCGTCTACTTTGCTTTGAGTTTCTCAAATGCTTTTTTCAACTTCTTAAGTTGATGTTTAATTAATTCTAATCCTTTTTAAAAATTCAAGTATTTAACTTCATTTCAGAAAACAGCTGTGGCCATTAAAGCATTTAAAAGTATTTTTGTTTACAAAAATAATTCTAGTTGTAGGTAGAGTATTGGAATTGAGCCATGTTTTCAGAGGAATGTTGTTTTATTCAAATGAATATTTTAGGTGAAATTTTTGCCAGTTAATTCATAATTTCATTACTTTTTTAAGGAAGGTGTTCCTGATACAATTTTACAATTCATTGGCATTTATTGAAATTTTCTTCATAGTCTAATAATATTTGAATCTGTTTAGGAAAAATATTTCAGAAATAATAGCTCTCTTATATCCTCATATTGTTTATGCCAATGGGAGTAGGGAAAATCAAAGTTTCTATATTCTATGCATTTCATATGTATACTATATTTTTCTACAGAGAGTATGGATATATGTATTTTGCAAGATTGCGGGTGGCTGATTAATGTTTCTTACTGTGTGTACTTTAAATTAGATACATATGTCCAACAATTTCTTCAGTTCAGTTCAGTTCAGTTGCTCAGTCGTGTCCGACTCTTTGTGACCCCATGAATCACAGCATGCCAGACCTCCCTGTCAATCACCAACTCCCGCAGTTCACTCAAACTCACATCTATCGAGTCAGTGATGCCATCCAGTCATCTCATCCTCTGTTGTCCCCTTTTCCTCCTGCCCCCAATCCCTCCCAGCATCAGAGTCTTTTCCAATCAGTCAACTCTTTGCATGAGGTGGCCAAAGTACTGGAGTTTCAGTTTTAGCATCCTTCCTTCCAAAGAACACCCAGGATTGATCTCCTTCAGAATGGACTGGTTGGATTTCCTTGCAGTCCAAGAGTCTTCTCCAATACCACAGTTCAAAAGCATAAATTCTTCAGCACTCAGCTTTCTTCACAGTCCAACTCTCACATCCATACATGACCACTGGAGAAACCATAGCCTTGACTAGAAGGACCTTTGTTGACAAAGTAATGTCTCTGCTTTTCAATATGCTATCTAGGTTGGTCATAACTTTTCTTCCAAGGAGTAAGCATCTTTTAATTTCTTATATATATTCAAAAATATGTAGTTCAGCCAAGTCTTTTTTTCTGTGAGGATTATTCACCCTTTTTGCCTTAAAACATACTTTATTGCCTATTGTTTGGTACTCTAACTAATCTTACATCTTTTTGTTTGAATTCCTTTCATGAAATTTTGCTCAATTTGTTACTTATAATTTGTAAATCATATGGATACATTATAGATAATGGGTATATCAATTTTTAACATCAAAAAAGTTTTCAAAATCTTTTTAAAGAATATTTTAACCATTTCATTATTTCATAAATCATTTGTTATTCTGCTTTGCAGTTTTGTATCTTGATGTTTTCATTGCTTTGTTTATATTATNCTGCTTTTCAATATGCTATCTAGGTTGGTCATAACTTTTCTTCCAAGGAGTAAGCATCTTTTAATTTCTTATATATATTCAAAAATATGTAGTTCAGCCAAGTCTTTTTTTCTGTGAGGATTATTCACCCTTTTTGCCTTAAAACATACTTTATTGCCTATTGTTTGGTACTCTAACTAATCTTACATCTTTTTGTTTGAATTCCTTTCATGAAATTTTGCTCAATTTGTTACTTATAATTTGTAAATCATATGGATACATTATAGATAATGGGTATATCAATTTTTAACATCAAAAAAGTTTTCAAAATCTTTTTAAAGAATATTTTAACCATTTCATTATTTCATAAATCATTTGTTATTCTGCTTTGCAGTTTTGTATCTTGATGTTTTCATTGCTTTGTTTATATTATGGATTATTTTCCTTTGTACTTTTGTTTAACCTTCAGAAAAATTGGGTACTGTACTTAGTGTTTTAAATTTCATTATTGGTCATTTTATGTTTATACTTATTGCTAAATGTGATATACCAAATAGGAAAAGGAGTTNCGTGACTTCTTTCACTCAGCATCTTTCTGTGGCTTATCACATTTTAACATGCATCAGTACTAGATTCCTTCTTATTTTATTGGTGATTTTTTATGTTGCAAATCTCATTCCTCTCCAACATTGCACATATATGCATGTTTCATCAGTTCAGTTCAGTTCAGACGCTCAGTCGTGTCCGACTCTTTGCGACCCCATGAATCGCAGCACGCCAGGCCTCCCTATCCATCACCATCTCCCGGAGTTCACTCAGACTCACGTCCATTGAGTCCGTGATGCCATCCAGCCATCTCATCCTCGGTCGTCCCCTTCTCCTCCTGCCCCCGATCCCTCCCAGCATCAGAGTCTTTTCCAATGAGTCAACTCTTCGCATGAGGTGGCCAAAGTACTGGACTTTCAGCTTTAGCATCATTCCTTCCAAAGAAATCCCAGGGTTGATCTCCTTCAGAATGGACTGGTTGGATCTCCTTGCAGTCCAAGGGACTCTCAAGAGTCTTCTCCAGCACCACAGTTCAAAAGCATTGATTCTTTGCCTCCTTTTTTTTTTTTTTTAAGCCAGTAACAGTACTATTTCTAATGCTATTTTAGCAATTCTACTTTGGGAAAATCTTGTAAGATTTCTAGCTTTTCCCTTACTTTCATACCACCAATAGTTTTGTACAGATAATTGATGTACCTGAAGACTCCTTTTGAGAGTCACCTTGCAATGTTAACTCCTCAAGCCTTTCTTGTATACAGTTGTCCTTCTGTATTCCAAGTTCCCACATTTGTGGGTTCAACCAATCACAGATTGAAAATATTAGGAAAGTAATTTCTTGAACATTCCAAAAACCAGAAGTTGAATTTGCTGCATACTTGCAACTATTTGCATAGCATTTGCAACTTATTTACAATGAATTTTATAGCATTTGTATGGTATTAGGTATTATAAGTAATCTAGAGATGATTTAAAGTATACATGAGGATGTGCATAGGTTATATGCAAATACTGTCATATGAGTGACTAGAATGACTATGTCATTATACATCCTGTGTCCCCCTGGATGACCTGGAACCAACCTCTGGGGATATGGAGGGATAACTGTGAAACACATACACATGAAATATATACACATATATCTATACCACACGTATACAACTGAAAAATGTCTCTCTGTTAAAAAGAAGACTATTGACTATTGCTATTTTGATGGGATTATGAAGAGTCTTGTTGCTGTCTCTTATACACATCTGAGAGACATTTTTCAGTTGTATATGGAGGGATGACTGTGAAACACATACACATGAAATATATACACATATATCTATACCACACATATACAACTGAAAAATGTCTCTCTGTTAAAAAAGAAAACTATTGACTATTGCTATTTTGATGGGTAGTAGTAGATCTAGTGGATTCTGGTGTCTATGTTTCCTTGACATGCGTTCAAAATGTTTGTGTAAGTCACCCATGAAGTTCCGTCTATTCATTTTATATATTATTCAAATATGCTTTGTGGTTTGGGACTATACATTTTGGCTACAAATAAAATAAGACTATTTCTCTTTGATGTAAGAAAAAACTTAAAAATATTTTCTCAAAGAAAAGTACTGAACCATATACAATCCCAGCTACCAAGTGGCTTTATGAAATGTGCTTTGGCTTTCAGAAGAATGATGAAAAGTAATGTGACTGACTTGAAAGTTTTAACTGTAACACATCTTTGTTTTTTTAGCATCTGTGGAATCCAANGTTTGGGTGAACTCCAGGAGTTGGTGATGGACAGGCAAGCCTGGTGTGTGGCAATTCATGGGGTCGCAAAGAGTTGGACATGACTGAGCGACTGAATTGAACTGAACTGAACTGAAGGGAGAATGAAATAACATCCAGAAATTTGGAAGCATCTGTTGATGGATATGCCGCATGTTGCTCATGGATATGTCATTTATGCCATCCTGCTGGTTTATTATAGAGCTATTTCTGAAATGCTTGTGATAACTTTGTATACACAAATGTAGGAAAATTTACTGTAGTACAATCTGTAATTTGAGTGAACTCTGGGAGTTGGTGATGGACAGGGAGGCCTGGCATGCTGCAATTCATGGGGTCACAAAGAGTTGTACACAACTGAGCGACTGAACTGAACTGAACTGAAAATCAGGCTACATTTACTTATAGAAGTACAAGTTTATTTTTCTCTAAAAAAACAAAGCTGGAAGCAGGTTATGGCTGGCATTAATTTAGAGAAGTACAGAAGGGGCCAATTTTCCAAATATTATATTTGCCTTTCCCTAATGATCTCTGATGGTTTCTCAAACTCTAATCATGAACGATCTCTGGTCAAGGTATGAAGAAGGAGTGATTCAAGTGTTTCACTGGAACAACCCCTTGTCTGAAAATCTTCAGAATCACTTTACACTATATGAGCAATGTTTTTTTTTTGTTAAAGACTTCCATCCTCTACTAATTTGATGTATATTTTTTAGTTTGTTAGACTTATTTTTCTTAGGAATTTTGGCATTTTTTTCCTATCTTTCAGAAGTTATTTCTCTGATTTAATGTGAACATTAAGTTTTATAAAGTTATATATAACAGTTATTTAAACAAAATATGTTTAAGTACTCATGAGATGATTTTAAGCTGTCTTTTGATATATCATTGGTGAATTGTGAGTTAAATCTTATATATTCCATAAAATATCATCATGCTAACTTTTCAAATGCTTGGAGTGTCTAACTTATTTCCCTAAAGGTCCAGAGAAATTTCTCAATGTTAGAAACAAAAATGTTCATGTGCTACTGAATTTTGTTCTTGAAAAAAATCTTTGGCCAGTATGATTTTTTGTTTTCTCCTAAGTTACATTTTTCTTTTCTTTTGGTTGGATGGTTAGATTTTCTGTCCGAATATATCTAGATTATTTTATATTTAAAAGTTAAGGAAAATATCCATATACCTATTTCAAAGGTGGAGACTTATTTTTACTTATTTTGAGAAATCTCAGTGAGTCATTATTATTTATGTTTGGGACATTTTGTTTTAATTTGATTATTGCTTCAATTCCACTAGTTTTGGTTATGTCTGAATGTTGGATAACCATTTCAAGATTTATAGCAACCTCTCACCTATTATTTTGATCTCCTTGATATTTTCCTCCGTATTCAGTAGCCAGTTCTCAAGTTTTGTTTCAGGTCTTTGATATTACTTTCTGTAATATTCAGTTTTTTATGATCTCTCAATTTGATGTTAATGTTGCTTTAACCCTTTTAATTACCTCACAATATTTTTTCTCTCACATAATCTTTTTATGAATTTTAATCACTTTCCTTTTCATTTCAGTTTGTTACCTTATCTCATTTTTTCATCATAATCTCTTTTGACACATTCTTAGGATGTAAAGATTTAGTAATTTTATCCTGTTTCTCTTGTTGTATTGGACTCAAGTCTCCCTTTGTTTCATGGTGTGGGATCTTTTCACATGCAGATCTATGTAGCTAGGTCTGTAGCCCACAGTGTGGCTTTTGTGGAGGCTGCTACTAAGTGTAGCAAATGTAGCAGATTACAGTAGCAAAACAATCAGAACCTGCCCTGACTCCACCACTACCCAAGAATTTAAATGTGAGTATAAGAAATACTTTCAGGTGACTTCAGACGGAAGAAATAGAGGATATTAGGAAAGATGTGTGAGTTATATTAATACCAGGAAACTAGAATAAAGATTAAGAAACTGGGTTCATGCTTTGTTCAGGGGTTCAGTCGTGAATCCAGTACCTTTATTTTATACCTGTTGCTTTTAGGAATAGCACTATTAATGACAACTAGTTATCCATGAAATTTCTTCTTATGTATCATGCCATCTACATTTTTATGACAAAAAAAGTTCTATCTGTGTTTCCTAAGTCAGGTACAGTTTCTTGGTTATTTCTGCTTTTGGTATTATGCTTATAGGAACACTCTCAATTTCAAATCCAATAACATTGACATATTATTTTTTCCTTGTATGGTTTCACATTTTGCATTTTTCTTGTATCTATATTTATCTCACCACATGATAGGTGGTCAAGCTAAACCTTTTCTTCCTATTTAAATAATTTACACTTGCCACAGTCTTGTATATTAATGCACTGTACTTCATCATTTATATGCATTGTATATTAATGTTACTAATACTAACTGCTTCCTTGAAAAGTGAACTCAAGACAAGGTTGAAGAAAGGGCATTGTATTTTAATTTTTGCCATAGATTCTTCTGCTTACATGATGCAATTCTAAGGTCACAGTGCTTAAAATAAATTCTTTCTGGTAGATTAAATATAATTTTTAGTTGTTGTACCTTCTTACAATATCACTAATCAGAAGCCTGTCTCAGGTTTATACAAATGTGCTCTAAACATGCAGCTTTAACCTCCACTGATTCAAGGACTCTGTCATTATCCCATTTTCCAGGGTGAGGTGATTTCTAATTACTGCACATCCTGGTGCTTAATTTCATGAGATAAACTTGAACCTAATAGATGAATGGCCCTGCTTGTAATGTGAGGACAAAATAATTTGGATAGAATGGCAGGAAAGAAAGCACTTTAACAAATGACAAAGATGAATTTCCCAAAGCCAAACTCATTTTGTATGCTGGTTACCTACAATTTTACTGTCTGCAAAAACAAAACAAAAGCCCTTTTGTCCTTTCAGAAGCCATTAAAAAATAAATTAAAATGAAAAGGACAACCATTTTGCTGTTGGTTTACAAAGACTTAAAAATAAAAAACATAGAAAATGGGTGTTTGTCGTTCAATATAATGGGACATATATGTGTTTTGTATCACATATCTAATGGTTTTTATTTTGTTTTTTGATTGTAATGAGGACTTAAAAATATTCAAATGAGTATTCAAACTCAATTTTACTATATCTCTTTTAGAAATGAATCTTTCAAAAATCATTACTTTCACTGCTCTAAATTTTAGAATACACATATAAAGATAATGTCTGCTGATGCTTAGGGTTAGGGTTAACTTTAAATATATGATCAGTGGTATAATTGTTCTGATATACCAGTAGAATAAGGTTAGAAAACATTCCTCTACCTTGTGCAGTATATACATTTGTGAAGTGGAGGTGTGCTTTTACACTGAAGGAGTCAGGGTGAGGTGAAGCTGTTTAAAGAAATGCACATTATATTCAAGCATGGTTTGATATTCCCCGCTGTTCACTCTTTTGAGTGCAAAAAGTCGTTTTTGCTAACTCCAGTATGCTGCTCATGGAAAACTGAAAAATCAATAGCTGCAGGTTGATGAAACCTAAAGCCATTTGATTCTTTCCCACCACTGCCATTATGCAGACAGTCAAGTGTGATCTATTTAGTTCATGCAGTACTTATTACTCTCAAGCACAGCTTCTCATCAGGGAAAAATTAGACCAGATGAGAAGCAATCAAGAAATTCTGGAGAGGTTACAAAGAGGTTCCTTTTAACTGCTTTCTTTTCTTTTTTCTTTTTTTTTTTCTCTTCTTCTTCTGTGTCTTTGAATCTCAGTCTTCTAGAAGAAGTTCAAATCTCTACCAAAAAGCTCTAGAAAGTTCTATAGAAATATTTTATGTCATTATATTCTCCAATATTTTTATTTAGTGACAGTTCTAACAATAAAGACTCTAAGCTGAATAAACACCAATTAAATTTATCCTTATACTTTTTTTTTTTCTCTTCTTCTTCTGTGTCTTTGAATCTCAGTCTTCTAGAAGAAGTTCAAATCTCTACCAAAAAGCTCTAGAAAGTTCTATAGAAATATTTTATGTCATTATATTCTCCAATATTTTTATTTAGTGACAGTTCTAACAATAAAGACTCTAAGCTGAATAAACACCAATTAAATTTATCCTTATACTAGAGCTACCAGAGTTACCATTTGACAGAACTGAACCAACAAAAAACTGCTTAAAATGATTTGGACATTTTCATTTTTACCAAAAAGACCATGTTATGTATAGACAGATAATGAAAAGAGGTTATATAATCCAGAGGTTCACAGCATGGACTGCCTTGGTTCAAATTACATTTCTGTTAATTACTGTCCTGGACACGATGTCAATTCTGTCAATTTTATCATGTGTATAGGGAATCATAATAACATAAACCTCAATTTTTTAATGAGAAAATAAGTAATCAATATAAAGCATTTAACACAGTAAACATTCAATATGCATTAGTTGTTAATATTAATCCCTTATACAGCAATGACTGAGTTTGTAAATGCAACAACTTTTCTATTTTAGTAATATTTTTGACTTTTGAATTGAGTATTATAGGTATTTAACTGATGAAACCCCCTATATCACATTTCATAAATGAATCAGTTCAGTTCAGTTCAGTCACTCAGTCATGTCCGACTCTTTGTGACCCCATGAATCACAGCACGCCAGGCCTCTTGGTCCATTACCAACTCCTGGAGTTCACTCAAACTCATGTCCATCGAGTCAGTGATGCCATCCAGCCATCTCATCCTCTGTCATCCCCTTCTCTTCCTGCCCCCAATCCCTCCCAGCATCAGCGTCTTTTCCAATGAGTCAGTTCTTTGCAACAGGTGGCCAAAGTACTGGAGTTTCAGCTCCAGCATCAGTCCTTCCAGTGAACACCCAGGCCTGATTTCCCTTAGGATGGACTGGTTGGATCTCCTTTCAGTCCAAGAGACTCTCAAGAGTCTGCTCCANGGCAAAGTAATGTCTCTGCTTTTGAATATACTATCCAGGTTGGTCATAACTTTTCTTCCAAGGAGTAGGCATCTTTTAATTTCATGGCTGCAGTCACCATCTTCAGGGATTTTGGAGCCCCCAAAAATAAAGTCTGACACTGTTTCCACTGTTTCCCCATCTATTTCCCATGAAGTGATGGGACCAGATGCCATGATCTTCGTTTTCTGAATGTTGAGCTTTAAGCCAACTTTTTCGCTCTCCTCCTTCACTTTCATCAAGAGACTTTTTAGCTCCTCCTCACTTTCTGCCATAAGGGTGGTGTCATAAAATTCTAAAATGACATAGGTTCTAGTGATTTGCCTGAAAATAAACATACATGCTTAATTAAGATCCAAGACTAGAACTTGGATGCCCCGACTTTCAGAAGGGTCTCCTGCCTTTATACTCCCACTTGAGTCCACCTAGACTTGCTTTTCAGACATGGATGTACAAAATATGTTCCAGATTAAAGAAACCAGAATTTAAGCTGAACACTTAGTCACATGTCTGAGCAAAAAGATTATCCTTACTACAAATAATACAAGTAGCTGACTACTTGAGAAGAATTAGGAGCTAGCAAAACCATTGTCTTTCTTGGCTTCCCAGGTGGCTCAGAGGTAGAGCCTACCAATGCAGAAGACAGAAGAGACATGGATTCTATCCCCGGGTTGGGAAGATCTCCTGGAAGAAGAAATGGCAACCCACTCCAGTATTCTTGCCTGGAGAATCCCATGGAGAGGGAAGCCTGGTGGGCTACAGTTCATAGGGTTGCAAAGAGTCAGACGCAACTGAGCACGCATGCACACATGGCACACTGTCTCTCTGATGCATGAAGGGAAAGCCATTGTGATAGGAAAAGTCAACCGCAAAACACTGGAACTGCCATAATCGTAATCCTAAAGGCAATGATACATCTCAGGAAGACATCAATCTACTTTCAAACTGTAAGGATGTTGACAATGAGGCCTCTACTAATTTGACTGTATAGGTTTTGCAGAATCTAGATGAACTGTAGCAAGCCAAGCCATAGTGGATTACATAATTGTAACCAGTTCTTAACTCCTATGACATTTGTAGTCCTAAAGAGATATCTTTACCTAAATATGTCAGGAGTGCCTTAGAGAAATAGCATGCTGCTGCTACTATGATAAATACATTCATTTCATTCTCATCAGTTGGGAGGCTCCAAAACTCTGCCTTTTGTGGAAAGAACACAGGAATATACTATTTTTCCATGAGGTTAAGTTAACACTATTTGTCTCTTCAAAATAATCTGTATTGCCTTTATTATTCTGACATTGTGCAGAACATCACACTGGCTCACTATTTTAACTGCATCATGAAAATTGGACTCAGTGTCAGGAAATGGCATATGTTTAGTACATAATGCTAAGACACATGGATGTCTGCTTGTGGGAAGGAAACTACAAAAATTCAGAGATATGCCGTATTAATAAATTTTTAGATTGTTTAGCTAGGGAGGGCAGGAGTATGTCCAGTATTCCAAGGGATGCACTTGACTGTCTCTGGTTACTGTCATGCTTTTTTTGTGACTATAGCCTAAACAAGCACAAGGCAATAAAGATCTCAGAACTTTGCAGGCTGCTTTAATGAAAAATCAGCCCACCATGAGAGCAATCTACTCCAGCTGAATTGATGATTAAGGCTGAGAAAAATCTAGAATGAATTGTGAGAAAAGGTAATTATGAATAATAACAACAATGGCAATTACAAGTTATTTCAATGACCACTGTGTATGATTAGTTGTATTATATACAGAAGATAGTTCCCTCCCAATCTGAAAACACAATGACAGAAAAGACCAAACTGGTACAGGTGGTTGTCAGTATCAGATGGCCACATCTTTGTTTTATATAGAGTACTAGCTGAGACTTTGTGGACAGTTCTACATGGGCTTTGCGACATCTAATGTCAGTAGTATCTTGTCTGTTTCAAGGATTCTCCAGAGCTGAAGACACAAATGGGAGTTATTCAAATACTCTCAATAGTAATCTGAAAACGAAGAGCAGTCAGGGTCCTTGAAAGAAAACCTCAACCAAAGCTCTGATGGAAGCAGATGCATTAAATGCAGGTGGATACTTTCTTTGTTTTATATAGAGTACTAGCTGAGACTTTGTGGACAGTTCTACATGGGCTTTGCAACATCTAATGTCAGTAGTATCTTGTCTGTTTCAAGGATTCTCCAGAGCTGAAGACACAAATGGTAGTTATTCAAACACTCTCAATAGTAATCTGAAAACAAAGAGCAGTCAGGGTCCTTGAAAGAAAACCTCAACCAAAGCTCTGATGGAAGCAGATGCATTAAATGCAGGTGGATACTTTCAAGAGATGTATTATGTACCATCCTTTGACTATCCCAGTTGAAACTGGGCCTCTGTTCATATCAGTGAGTATTATTTCACACTCTATCTTTTCTTCCTTCCCTCAGTTCTCCAAGTTTTTAATTCATTCTCAATGAGATTAACTCCTAAAAATCAGCTGCAGCTAAGTCCTTGTTTTGAGCTGATTCAAGGGCCTCCCAGGCTAAGACATCTTCTGAAAGTAAACTTAATGTATTAAATTATGAAGGGTCATAAGAAAAATATATGTTTTGGTACAACAATTATATCGCAAGTTCAACTGATGAATAAAAATAGTTCTTTCAATTGAGTACCACATTTTTCTTATGAGTCTTTTCATATAACTATCCATAATCAATTTCATAAACTAACTTTTGTATATATGTATATACATATCCGTATATCTATTTGAAAATTAGGCAAATTTATAACATTTGCTCCTNTTTTGGTACAACAATTATATCGCAAGTTCAACTGATGAATAAAAATAGTTCTTTCAATTGAGTACCACATTTTTCTTATGAGTCTTTTCATATAACTATCCATAATCAATTTCATAAACTAACTTTTGTATATATGTATATACATATCCGTATATCTATTTGAAAATTAGGCAAATTTATAACATTTGCTCCTTATTTATTCATCACTCATTTAACCAAGTTTATTTCTTTTGATCTAGTTACACACAGACCTCTATTACCTTTAGTTTTCAAACTTTGCAGCCTCTGAAATTTTAAAGAACTATTTAATTTCATAAATGAATTAGAGAAAAACAGAGAAAAGTCCTGTACTTACAAATGTAAGTTCAGAAATTGTGGGGAATTAGATAAAGGAATCCAAATGCTTCACTGTTTGAATAATATATTTGTAAAATATATTAAATTTAGTAGGTTTAAACACCTAAGAGAATTGTTAAACTCATGCACAAATTGACTTTAGTTACCTCTTATAGTGTATTGTTCCTGGAAACACTCTTATTATATTGCAAATCTCTGTAGCATGTATTCATTAGAGTCTTTTATTACATTTTGGAAAGTGAGAAATGCAATTCATATCAATTTGCTTCCTATACTTCTTAGGGAATTTGATACCTAAGAGAATTGTTAAACTCATGCACAAATTGACTTTAGTTACCTCTTATAGTGTATTGTTCCTGGAAACACTCTTATTATATTGCAAATCTCTGTAGCATGTATTCATTAGAGTCTTTTATTACATTTTGGAAAGTGAGAAATGCAATTCATATCAATTTGCTTCCTATACTTCTTAGGGAATTTGATTGAATATGAAAAAATTTCTTCTGAGTTCCTGTGTATATACTGGTAATTGGAACATATATGTGTACAACTCTACAACTCACTTGTTAAAAAGTGTAATACTTGCAGATAATACACTGTTGAATACAAAAGACTACATCTCTGAATACACATACACACACACACTCCTTGATTTTCTTTTATACATTTTTTCATTTGGTGAAGGAGAGGCATGGAGAATCAGACAAGTGTAGGAAGGAAATTTTTCACATGATTCTACAACAAGTCATTTACTGAGCTGTGTTTATTATATATTACTGAGCTGTGTATATTATATACCAGTCCTTAAAAGCTCTCTTTAAGGTAGTAGTAGGTTTTATTTTCTTATTTTTTTTTTTAAACAGATGAACATATATGTTGGTGCTTGGAGAGGCTAGGTTTCACAGCTTAGGTTTCACAGCTAACAGGCGATAAAATAAAACTGAAATCGTTCTGCATTTGTTTTAAATTTTAATATTTTCATAATCACTTAATTCTTTTTTTGATGAATGTGTTAGGCTTTTGCTTTAAAATCTTACTTATTTAATATTTAGGTATACAGCTATCATGACTTGGTACCATATATAATTTTCTGTTATCTAATGTATTTCATTATCTCTTTACATTATCAATGAAGACATTTATCAAATTATGTTAACAAAAGCTTTGGGTCATCTAAAACGTTTTCTAGACTATGTGTTCTTGGAAGGAAATGGTTTCATAAATTGGATTACAATGGCATATGTGAAAGATGTACTTTTCAATGATTAGTAAGAAAGGTATATGACTGTATCACTGTCTTTTCTATATTACTCTGTGAATTTGTTTCTTTAATATTGTTATTGGGTAAAAGATATTTATATTACAGATATTATTATTTATATACTTGGTGAGTTAAAATAAGTAAGATATTAAAAAATAATTTGATCTTAAATACTGAAATGTCCAAGAATTTTCAAAAGATGCAAGAAAAAAGAATAAATTGCATATGATGAGAGATGATTTTGAATTACTGATTTGAAGAAAATAAAATACTGATCTATGAAATATGACTATATAACAGTCAGAGTAAAGCCTTTTTAGTCCTGACTTAGGTAAATATTAATTTGCCTGATGATTTTTCTGGTACCAATACATATGAAACCATAAAGACTCTTCTATTACAAATGCAAAACTAACTGAAAGACCAACAAACAAAAAATGAATTTTACCTTTGATACCTCTACATTGAAATAATATGTTTCGTTAATAGCAGAGAGGGACTTGGAAAACTATGAAGTTACTTCACCTCTTGATAACTGATTCCAATAATTTGCCAGATATTTCTATACTCTCAGGAAGTTCTGTTACTGAATCCAACCTTACTTTGCTGGCTGCCCAATAGGCCAATTTAATCAGAGACAAGGTGCCAAGCCCAGGAGTATGACTTTATTCGGAAAGCCAGCTAATAAGATCACAGACTAATTAATGGCTCAAGATAACCATCTTATCAGGTTCTGGATGCCAGATTATTTTATAGAAAAGAGAGGCAGGGAGGTGTGCAGTTAAGGGGGAAGAAAGCCATNGTGCCAAGCCCAGGAGTATGACTTTATTCGGAAAGCCAGCTAATAAGATCACAGACTAATTAATGGCTCAAGATAACCATCTTATCAGGTTCTGGATGCCAGATTATTTTATAGAAAAGAGAGGCAGGGAGGTGTGCAGTTAAGAGGGAAGAAAGCCATGTCTCCTGGAATGGCTAGAATCAGGAAGAGGATGTGTTAATTTCTTTCTTCCTGCAGATATCCACAGGTGGAAAGAGTTCTGAACAAAGGCATTTTGGTTTAACATTGAAGCAGAGGGTCAGGATTACCTAAGGCAGGGCATTATGTATAGACAGTATCCTTTTAGTGAACAAGAGGAATTGGAAGCAAAGGTTAAAGTAAAGGAAACAGATCCAACATGGAGTCAATTCTCCCATTTAACAGCTCTTCCAAAGCCTAGAACTACATTTTTTCCCACTGTTTTCTAGGCCTATTTTCTCTTAACCGATGTCTGTCCTTGACAAGTATTATAACAGAAGATAAGAGAGCATTTAATTTTTGCNAATGTAAGTTCAGAAATTGTGGGGAATTAGATAAAGGAATCCAAATGCTTCACTGTTTGAATAATATATTTGTAAAATATATTAAATTTAGTAGGTTTAAACACCTAAGAGAATTGTTAAACTCATGCACAAATTGACTTTAGTTACCTCTTATAGTGTATTGTTCCTGGAAACACTCTTATTATATTGCAAATCTCTGTAGCATGTATTCATTAGAGTCTTTTATTACATTTTGGAAAGTGAGAAATGCAATTCATATCAATTTGCTTCCTATACTTCTTAGGGAATTTGACTGAATATGAAAAAATTTATTCTGAGTTCCTGTGTATATACTGGTAATTGGAACATATATGTGTACAACTCTACAACTCACTTGTTAAAAAGTGTAATACTTGCAGATAATACACTGTTGAATACAAAAGACTACATCTCTGAATACACATACACACACACACTCCTTGATTTTCTTTTATACATTTTTTCATTTGGTGAAGGAGAGGCATGGAGAATCAGACAAGTGTAGGAAGGAAATTTTTCACATGATTCTACAACAAGTCATTTACTGAGCTGTGTTTATTATATATTACTGAGCTGTGTATATTATATACCAGTCCTTAAAAGCTCTCTTTAAGGTAGTAGTAGGTTTTATTTTCTTATTTTTTTTTTAAACAGATGAACATATATGTTGGTGCTTGGAGAGGCTAGGTTTCACAGCTAACAGGTGATAAAATAAAACTGAAATCGTTCTGCATTTGTTTTAAATTTTAATATTTTCATAATCACTTAATCCTTTTTTTGATGAATGTGTTAGGCTTTTGCTTTAAAATCTTACTTATTTAATATTTAGGTATACAGCTATCATGACTTGGTACCATATATAATTTTCTGTTGTCTAATGTACTTCATTATCTCTTTACATTATCAATGAAGACATTTATCAAATTATGTTAACAAAAGCTTTGGGTCATCTAAAACGTTTTCTAGACTATGTGTTCTTGGAAGGAAATGATTTCATAAATTGGATTACAATGGCATATGTGAAAGATGTACTTTTCAATGATTAGTAAGAAAGGTATATGACTGTATCACTGTCTTTTCTATATTACTCTGTGAATTTGTTTCTTTAATATTGTTATTGGGTAAAAGATATTTATATTACAGATATTATTATTTATATACTTGGTGAGTTAAAATACATAAGATATTAAAAAATAATTTGATATTAAATACTGAAATGTCCAAGAATTTTCAAAAGATGCAAGAAAAAAGAATAAATTGCATATGATGAGAGATGATTTTGAATTACTGATTTGAAGAAAATAAAATACTGATCTATGAAATATGACTATATAACAGTCAGAGTAAAGGCTTTTTAGTCCTGACTTAGGTAAATATTAATTTGCCTGATGATTTTTCTGGTACCAATACATATGAAACCATAAAGACTCTTCTATTACAAATGCAAAACTAACTGAAAGACCAACAAACAAAAAATGAATTTTACCTTTGATACCTCTACATTGAAATAATATGTTTCGTTAATAGCAGAGAGGGACTTGGAAAACTATGAAGTTACTTCACCTCTTGATAACTAATTCCAATAATTTGCCAGATATTTCTATACTCTCAGGAAGTTCTGTTACTGAATCCAACCTTACTTTGCTGGCTGCCCAATAGGCCAATTTAATCAGAGACAAGGTGCCAAGCCCAGGAGTATGACTTTATTCGGAAAGCCAGCTAATAAGATCACAGACTAATTAATGGCTCAAGATAACCATCTTATCAGGTTCTGGATGCCAGATTATTTTATAGAAAAGAGAGGCAGGGAGGTGTGCAGTTAAGGGGGAAGAAAGCCATGTCTCCTGGAATGGCTAGAATCAGGAAGAGGATGTGTTAATTTCTTTCTTCCTGCAGATATCCACAGGTGGAAAGAGTTCTGAACAAAGGCATTTTGGTTTAACATTGAAGCAGAGGGTCAGGATTACCTAAGGCAGGGCATTATGTATAGACAGTATCCTTTTAGTGAACAAGAGGAATTGGAAGCAAAGGTTAAAGTAAAGGAAACAGATCCAACATGGAGTCAATTCTCCCATTTAACAGCTCTTCCAAAGCCTAGAACTACATTTTTTCCCACTGTTTTCTAGGCCTATTTTCTCTTAACCGATGTCTGTCCTTGACAAGTATTATAACAGAAGATAAGAGAGCATTTAATTTTTGTAATATTCCACATCCTGTTCCCCCATTTATGAAGGGGACCAACAATATATCCTTACTTCAATTCTCATTATTACTTAGATCAAAACATGTCTTATATAAAAAAATAAACTTTTATCCAGTAGATAGTCAATATTGAATAATTATTTATAATATATTTGTATTAAAATATTTAAAATATCATTTTATTTTAAAATGATGGCTGCCGTCTGTGGGGTCACACAGTTGGACACGACTGAAGCGACTTAGCAGCAGCAGTAGCAGCTAATGCATATCTTCAAAATTAAAATTTTTACAGAGCAAATATCAAAGACTTACATAAAGTTATTTCTTGTTTAAAGGAAAATGATCTCAATATTTTACATAATGTCTACTATATGTTCGTTACCGAGTTAAATACTGAATAGATTTTTTAGTGTTAGTACTTAATTATCAGTTTGTACAAGTACTTCTCCTTTGCTGCTGCTGCTGCTAAGTCACTTCAGTCGTGTTCGACTCTGTGTGACCCCATAGACGGCAGCCCATCAGGCTCCTCTGTCCATGGGATTTTCCAGGCAAGAGTACTGGAGTGGGGTGCCATTGCCTTCTCCAACTTCTCCTTTGAGAAGGTGGTATATACCATTGATAGTCTGACTTGAGCAAAATTCAAACAAATTTATTTTTCTTGTTAACTGATATAAAGGAATGATCAACGAGCACTTGTGCTATCGAGCTTTTGCTGATGTGTGGAGACTACATGAAGACATATGTGAGAATAATGCTGTAGTGAAGAGGTTAACATAATGGGTCCTATAGCTTGATTGGTTATGATTTTGACATTCACTTACTGATATTTGAACTTGGGAAAAATTACTAAAGGTTTGTGAGCCTTATTTTTCTTCTGTAAACTGGATGTAGTAATAGCACAAACTTCATGTGAACAATATTTGGCATAGTAGATGCCCAATAAATGTTAGTTATTAATATTATGAGAAATTAAATGTGTGCATTTAATGTTCAAACACTAGGGATTTCTAATCTTTTTTTCTCAGTCATTACTTTGATGCTTGTATCCTAACCCCTTCCTAAAATTTTGAGCATTGTTTAACAATGATAACAATGAAGTTATTTTTTCCTAAGAATGTTATAATGTTCTTTGAAATAAATACCCTGGGTATTGTTAATTTAGCTCAATATCATGGTAGTATGCTCATGTTGTATTACTTTAGTAATGTAAAAGGTCAGGTATGAGTGTGTGATCAGTCATGTCTGACTCTCTGTGATCTCATGGACTATAGCTCACCAGGCTCTTCTGTCCATGGAATTTTCCAGGCAAGAATATTGGAGAGTTGTCATTTTCTACTCCAGGGCATCTTCCTGACCCAGGGATTGAACTTGTGTCTCCGTGGCTCTTGCATCTCTTGTATTGTCAGGCAGATTCTTTTACCACTGAGCCATCTGGGAAGCCCCTTAAGAAGATTAGGTCATTATTTAAAAGAAGATGGATCTAGACCCGGACAAATATTATAACCTTCTGAAAATCACTAGTAAGGAAGTAGAGGCCCTGCAACTAGAACATAGGTTTTCTGAGGCTTAAATCTATATTTTTTTCCATAAAAATATTATCTCTTCTTCTTAGCTCTTAAATCGCATGTTTTTTTTAATAAAATGAACATATTTTTTCTTCTTTATATATGTATTCCTCAGAGGTGAGAAATACTATTATGATTGGAAAATAAATTTTTCAGGCTAATTTATATGCAGACAGAATTTTCCTAGCTTCCTGATTCTAAATAATCCTTACACTATTGAACAAATGATTAAGCATTTTTCACATCTCAGGATATAAGACCAATATTGTTAAATCTTTAATCATGCCCAGAGGCAATACATCAAAGGAATCAACTATTGTAATGATGATGACTTCAATTAACTATTTTGTAAGCCAATAATGCATTTCATTAGACTACTCTAAGAACTTTCTAGGCATTATTACCATAATCTTCAGTATTCATATTTCATATTTATTTCAGGTCCTGAGTATAATAAATGGAAAAACACAATCCCTACTGTCAGACAACTTTCATTTCTTAGTAGAAAATACTGCAGAAAAATATATGTTGATAAAGGAAATATTTGCACCAAAATTTTACTTCTTTGGATTAGTGACAGGTCTGTTCTGATTCTTTATCAGAAAGTAGAGAAGAAGGAAAAACAAATGAGGGTTTTTTTTTTTTTTCTGTTTTTGTTGNAAAATACTGCAGAAAAATATATGTTGATAAAGGAAATATTTGCACCAAAATTTTACTTCTTTGGATTAGTGACAGGTCTGTTCTGATTCTTTATCAGAAAGTAGAGAAGAAGGAAAAACAAATGAGGGTTTTTTTTTTTTTTCTGTTTTTGTTGTTGTTGTTGTTTATTTGTTTGTTTGGTTGTCAGAAAGCCAGACAATAGTTCCTGCTAAATATTAAATTTGCTACAGTCTCTAAATGAATGTGAGAGATGTACTTCCTCCACAAAATACATTTGAGATAGATAGCAAATAGTGTTCATGACCTTTAACTCTGGAGAGTTGAGACATTTATGAACAATAGGATTCTGGACCTTATCATAGTCTTATTATCTCAATTAATTCTCTTAAATCTAACCTCTGTCTTATTCCACTAAGTAGCTCCTTCTTGAAAGATTTCCTCCTTTAACAGCTCTCTGTAAGTCTCAATATATGTTTTGGTTTAATAATAACTGTCAATTTATTTAAAGAATGAGTACCTGGCAATTCCTGGTAGGCAAAATAAATGAGTGAGTATATGCACATACATCTACTATTTTAAAACTTAGTAGTCTCCCCGACTAACTAACAAGTTTTTTGACATGTGAAAACTCCCCAGAAATTCAGCTGCATCTGATGTCTGTCTTAGGTGAAAGCATCATCCTGCTTTTCTCCTGTGATGTGCTTAGTCATTCAGTCCTGTCCAGCTCTTTGCGACACCAAGGACTGTAGCCCGCCAGGCTCCTCTGTCCATGGGGATTCTCCAGGAAAGAATACTGGAGTGGGCTGCCATGTCCTTCAAGGTATAAGGGGAAAAAAAAGATGACATTCACACTCAGATTCTAGTATCATGAGAAAAATTCCAAAAGGAGAGAAAGTAGAGCTCATCCACAAGCAACTTAAGAGAAATCTGTGACCACCTGGTGTCTAGGATTGCAGTACTCATCTCTGCACAAATGGTGACATTTCTGTAACTTTATAATGCATGGTTCCTTTATATTTTCACCCCTCTATCTGAATTGCACTTTATCTAAAGTATAGCTTAACTCCTTTCTCTCAAACACAAAAAAAATTGATCCGAATGACAAAGATGTGGATCCTCTAATTTTTAAACAACTATTAGTGTGTTACTGTGATTTTTGCTTCATTTACCATGTAGAGACAAAAAGTATACGGAGCATAAATAACATACTATTTATGAAATGATGTATTAGAAAATTTTTTTATGTTTGTTTCCAAATTTCGTTGATGAATCTAATCATTTAATCGGTTATAGAACAAGGAAGATATGACAAACCTAGACACCACATTAAAAAGCAGAGATGTCACTTTGCTGAGGAAGTCCATACAGTAAAAGCTATGGTTTTCCCAGTAGTCATGTATGGACATGAGAGCTGGATCAAAAAGAGGGCTGAGTGCCAAAGAATTGATGCTTTTGAATTGTGGTATTGGAGAAGACTCTTGAGAATCCCTTGGACTGCAAGATCAAACCAGTCAATCCTAAAGGAAATCAACCCTGAATATTCATTGGAAGGACTGATGCTAAAGCTTAAGCTCCAATACTTTGGCCATCTGAGGTGAGGAGCCAACACATTGGGAAAGACCCTGATGCTGGGAAAGACTGAGGGCAGATGAAGGGGGTGACAGAGGATGAGAGTTGGATGGCATCACCGACTCAACGGACATGGGTTTGGGTGGACTCTGGGAATTGATGATGGATAGGGAGACCTGGCGTGCTGTGGTTCATGGCTTCACAAAGAGTAAGACATACTGAACGACCGAACTGAACTGAACTGAAGATGGTCCTTTACCATTAGAAAATTGCCCATTAAAATCATGAAGAGACATTGTCATACATCCATCTATTACAACAGCTAAAATTTTTAAATGGTGACAGTAGCATTGATTAAAATCATATTTCATTTTAAATACATTCCTTTTTGCCTGTCTCCATGTGATATTTCTGAGAACTGCAGCTACTAGCCTTCTGTACTTCCTGTGTGCGCTCTTACCCATCAGCTAATGATACTCCTCTCCTTGCTCCCTAGGTAATTATTTTACTTGTTTTTGTATACCTAGATTCGGCTAAGCATGTCCATTCCTTTGGTGCTATCTTGAGCCTCTATAGTTAACACTTCTGTGTTTTGTTTTTTTTTTCCACCTTTCTGCTGCTATTCTCAGAAGCAATTAAAAAACAATCATAGAAAAATGGAGACTATGATATAGCACTCCAGTTCAGAAGATGTTACAGTGGTAAACCAGGTATCTGAGCAGGTTGCCAAATTGTGGATTAAAGAGCAGAAGAAAAAAAGCACTTTATATGTAGCAGAATCTTGATCATATGAGAGAACAAAACAAGAATGCCATTTTTAGAGCCAGACTATGCAATAAATGTGAAAAGGCCGAATTATTTATCCCAAATTACTTTTAAGCTACACATGTATGGTGAAGGTGAAGTCACTCAGTCGTGTCCGACTCTTTTCGACCCCATGGACTGCTGCCCACCAGGCTCCTCAGTCCATGGAATTTTCCAGGCAAGAGTACTAGAGTGGGGTGCCATTTCCTATTTATTTGTTTTCAAATTGTTATTCAAAAAATTGTTCTTCAAAAAATTGTTCCTAGTATTTTCTATCTACTTTGTTAGTTGGTAGTAATTGTTCAAAATATTTGCTTGAATGTGGTATATATGTATATATATATATACACATACATCTAGGTGTGTATATATATATATATAATGGAATATTATTCAGCCATTAGAAAGAATGAAATAATGTCATTTGCAGCAACATGGATGAAGCTAGAGGTTATCATACTAAATGAAGTAAGTCATACAAAGACAAAATCATATGATATGATATCACTTATATGGGGAATCTTGAGAGATGATATAAATTAAATTATTTGTGAAAAAGAAATAGACTTACAGACATAGAAAACAAATTTATGCTTACCAAATAAGAAAAAGGGTGGAGGGTTAAATTAGAAGTTTGGAATTAACAGACATATATCTGTCTCTTATACACATCTAGATGTGTATAAGAGACAGAGTTTGTACAAGTACTTCTCCTTTGCTGCTGCTGCTGCTAAGTCACTTCAGTCGTGTTCGACTCTGTGTGACCCCATAGACGGCAGCCCATCAGGCTCCTCTGTCCATGGGATTTTCCAGGCAAGAGTACTGGAGTGGGGTGCCATTGCCTTCNGAAAACAAACAAAGGAGAAACAGAAGAGGGTTAAATTAGAAGTTTGGAATTAACAGACATATATTACTATATATGAAGTAATGACTTACAGTATATCACAGGGAATTATATTAAATATCTTGTAGTAATTTATAATTGAAAAGAATATGAAATAGAATATTTACATATGTATTATTTTATAAATATGAATTCAATTCCAAATATATATTCTATATATATAGTATATATTCTATTCTATATACATATATATATGTATGTATGTATAGGCTTCTCAGGTGGCACTAGTAGTAAAGAACACGCTTTATATATATACATATGTATGTGTATATGCGTGTATATACATGTATGTATACATATATGTATACACATGAACACGAATCACTGTATATTTACATATACATACATACATTATATATATATACACACATATGAACATGAATCACTTTGCCATATATATACATATACATATGTATATATACACATATGAACATGAATCACTTTGCTATATACCCAAATTGTCAACCCTGAGATTTGGTATTATTTGTTACTATATCATAACTTAATCTCAGTTGACAAATACAACCAATGCTTTACCCAAATACGCAGATGACACCATCTTTATGGCAGAAAGTGGAGAGGAACTGAAGAGCCTCGTGATGAGAACAAAAGGAAAGTGAAAAAGCTGGCTTAAAACTAAGATCATTGTATCCAGTCCCATCACTTCATGGTAAATAGATGGGGAAACAATGGAAACAGTAACAGAGTTTATTATCTTGGACTCCGAAATCACTGCAGATGGTAACTGCAGCCATGAAATTAAAAGGCACTTGTTCCTTGGAAGAAAAGCTATGACGAACTTAGACAGCATATTAAAAAGCAGAGACATTACTTTGCAGACAAAGGTACATCTAGTCAAAGCTATAGTTTTTCCAGTAGTCATGTATGGATGTGAGAGTTGGACCATAATGAAAGTTGAGTGCCGAAGAATTGATGCTTTTGAACGCTGGTGTTGGAGAAGATGCGAGAGTCCCTTGGACACCAAGGAGATGATGAAAAATATTCTTTGGAAGGACTGATGCTGAAGCTGAAACTACAATACTTTGGCCACCTGATATGAAGAATTGACTCATTGGAAAAGACACTGATGGTGGGAAAGATTGAAGGCAGGAGGAGAAGGGGATGACAGAGGATGAGATGGCTGGATGGCATCACTGACTCGATGTACATGAGTTTGAGCAAGCTTCAGGAGTTGGTGATGGACTAGAAAGCCTGGCATGCTGCAGTCCACAGGGTCACAAAGAGTCAGACATGACTGAGTGACTGAACTGAACTGATGTCATTTTAAAAATTTGTTCCTTCTCATTGACTCACATTTTGTTAAACATCTAACCAGAAATTTGTTTCTTTCATTATTTTCTTCAAAATAAAACAAAACAATTTCCCCCTTTTCAATCTCTGTTTTATCTTCAACTTCCGTTTTGTTGATAGAAATCATCCTTACTAACAGAAATTACTTTTGCTATATCCTCACTTTCTTCTACTTCCTTTGGGCTTATTCTTTAGTTCTTTTCAAATTTTTTGGTGAGGACCATTATCTTTTTCTGTTTTGATATTTCTTTTCTCTAATATATGCTTTTTAAATTATCCATTTCCCCTCTCAGTAACATTTTGCTTCAGCCTACAAGTTTTTATGTACAAAAGTTTTGTTTGGTTCAGTTTTATATTCCATTTGAAACTTGAGGTATTTAGAGATATGTGCTTAAAATTCAAAGCAGATGTTTTCTTTGCTTATATTATCTTTATTGACATCTGATTTAATTGTATTGCTTGCGAGTAAGTGTTCTGTATGATAATGATTTTGAACATTTTAGACTGCTTTTAGTCCCAAGTTTATAGTCACTTTTTATAAATGACCAAGTGTGCTGTAGAAAAATTTGTATTTTCTTAATTTTTAGGTGCAAGATTCTATATATGCCAAAGAAATCATACTTGCTGATTTTTTTACTTTGATTTTTCACTAATGAAAGGATTCTGTTAAAATTTTCAAGCTATATGATGAATTTACCCATTTCGAGGGAGCTTTCTTGCATATTATTATATATTATAAGGCAATTTAAAAAAGAAATACAAGTTTAGAATTATTACGCCTTCGTGATGAATTGAATCTTTGAGTAAATTCTTTAGAATTTTCTTTTAATTGATTTAATCTCTTTCAGCTATATCTAATGTGCTATTTAATTCATATTTAAAATGTTTTTCAACATTCATATTTTTTATTTAAACATACTGTGTTTCTTTTTCAGATATGCTTACTGATTGCTTACCTTTGTCATTCTGATTTTCTGTTCTTTATGCATCCATTCAAAGGAATGTATTTACACACATTTCAGATACGTTTAATATCCAAAGTACTGAGTAGTCTAAATCTATCCTTTGTTCGGTTAATTCTCATACATGATATTTTGCTTGATTGTATATTATTTGATTCTTGATTTTGAGCTCACATATAATTGATCACAAATTCAAGGGAATGTCGAGGCCTAAATTGATGAGATTTCCACCCCCCGCCCCCACAGGAGATTTACCCTGCTTCCCTATGTTATAGAGTCCACTGTGATATTTGATTCATGGCTACACTTTTTTGCTTCCAGCAACACACTTGGAGCAACCGTTCCTTTTAAATGTGCTCACTGCTCGGCATTGGTTGAGATAACTTCTCATGATTTCTCTGCTTTCTTGTGAGCCTCGAAATGCCAATTTGTATGTAATCTGCAGTATGAGGGTCCCTTTGTGTATCTGGCCCCAAATTTATATTTACTATTCAAAATTCTCTTTTAATCAAGGTATTGACACATTGAAATTTTGAAAGCTGTTAAAATTCATCTATGTAGTGTTAATTATGTGGATGTACTTTAATTAGTGGATATTTTCATCATATGACCAGTTTATTAAATAAGATATCATGGATATATGGGTAGGAGTGAAATCCTTAAAATACTAGTTCTTTCTTTGTGATATGTAATAGCTGAGTATTAGTCTGACTCTTTGTGACCCCATGGACTGTAGATCGCCAGGCTCATCTGTCCATAAACATCTCCAGGCAAGAATACTGGAGTGAGTTGTCAATTCCCACTCCAGGGTTTCCTGACCCAAGAATCAAACCTGAGTTTCCTACATTGCAGGCAGATTCTTTACTGTCTGAGCCATCAAGGAAGCCTAGTCTTTCTTTAAACCATATTATACTATACAATTTAAATTCTAAGCCCCCAAACTTAGGAACTCTCTTTCCTTTCACCTAACATAAAAACTTGATTTAAATTGATTGTATGAAATAAATAACTTTAATGAAATAAATAACTGCATTAATAACTAATGATTTGGAGAGTGTTTATATAATATAGATGTCTGCCATCATATACCATTTTGGTGAATACAAAAATGTTTTATTGGAGGTCATCAGAGCCAGCATAAAAATCAATTACAATCAAATCAAACTGTAGGTGCACACATTTCAAGACTTTAATGAGATTAATATACTTAATAATAGGTTTACTCTTTATACTTAAATTGAATTTTTAATAGTAGGCAGTAAAGTTGAATATATAATTTCTATTCATATTTTCACTAAAAATACATGTATCATGGAATATAAATATAATTTGCAAAGATGTCTTGATGTGTAACTTAATGTGTAGCAAGGGCTTCCCTAGTGGCTCAGACGGTAAAGTGTCTGTCTGCAATGCAGGAGACCTGGGTATGATCCCTGGACTGGAAAGATTCCCTGGAGAAGAAATGGCAACCCACTACAGTATTCTTGCCTGGAAAATTCCATGGGTGGAGGAGCCTGGTAGGCTACAGACCATGGGAT
Source organism: Oreotragus oreotragus (assembly GCA_006410675.1). Lineage (NCBI taxonomy): Eukaryota > Metazoa > Chordata > Mammalia > Artiodactyla > Bovidae > Oreotragus > Oreotragus oreotragus. Next base: position 119,236 of record SJYX01014766.1, on the reverse strand, counting down.
TACAAAGAATTGCACACGACCGAGCAACTTCACTTAATGTGTAATGTCGTATCCATTCATTTATAACCTGAAAGTTTAAAGCTAATTTGATGTGTTCAGTTCAGTTCAGTTCAGTCACTCAGTCGTGTCCAACTCTTTGTGACACCATGGATTGCAGCATGCCAGGCCTCCCTGTCTGTCACCAACTCTCGGAGTTCACTCAAACTCACATCTGTCGAGTCAGTGATGCCATCCAGCCACCTCTTCCTCTGTCATCCCCTTCTCTTCCTGCCCCAATCCCTCCCAGCATCAGAGTCTTTTCCAATGAGTCAACTCTTCACATGAGGTGGCCAAAGTACTGGAGTTTCAGCTTTAGAATCATTCCTTCCAAAGAACATCGAGGGGTGATCTCTTTTAGAATGGACTGATTGGATCTCCTTGCAGGCCAGGGGACTCTCAAGAGTCTTCTCCAACACCATAGTTCAAAAGCATCAGTTCTTCAGCGCTCAGCCTTCTTTACAGTCCAACTCTCACATCCATACATGACTACTGGAAAAACCATAGCCTTGACTAGACAGACTTTTGTTGGCAAAGTAATGTCTCTGCTTTTGAATATACTATCCAGGCTGGTCATAACTTTTCTTCCAAGGAATAAGCGTCTTTTAATTTCATGGCTGCAGTCACCATCTTAGCACTTACTATTTATTGGTGTAGCATACTTATGTATACTAGTTGATAGATGAATATTTTTTAATTAATAAGAGAAAACACAAGTATTCACTAGCAAATTCTTAAATCTGTTGCTAAAAGTCACTATTTTTAGCTGTAGGATGTGTACATAATTTTTTTGAGTTTTTAAAATACAGGTTTAGAGATAGTTATTGAAGGAATGGGGCTTCTCTGGTGGCTCAGTGGTAAAGAATGTGCTTGCTGGTGCAGGAGATGAAGATTGGGAAGATCCCCTGGAGAAGGAAATGACAATCTACTTCAGTATTCTTGCCTGGGAAATTCCATGGATAGTGGAGCGTGGTGGGCTACAGTCCATGGGGGTCTCAAAAGAATTGGACACTATTTAGAAACTAAACAAGTTCTATTTAAAATCAAATAGAAACTACACATTATAGCACATAAAACTGAGCATCCCCTCATTCAAAGTCAACATATATATTAATACACAGATGAATAAGTAGTTAAGTGAAAGTGAGAATCACTCAGTCATATCCACTCTTTGCGGCCCCATGGACTATACAGTCCATGGAATTCTTCAGGCCAGAATACTGGAGTGTGTAGCCCATCCCTTCTCTAGCAGATCTTCCCAACCCAGGACACAAACTGGGTTCTCCTGTATTGCAGGTGGATTCTTTACCAGCTGAGCTACCAGGCTACCAGCCCCTAAACAGTTAAGTAATTCTGATTACTTCTTTATAGGAACTCTCTGCATCTTATAAACATAAATATACATTTCAGGGTATCTTAAGATACATTGATATTACAAAAATCACACTAAATATTTATTGCTTTATATATTATATCTCAACTATTGCACTGTCAAAGTAGTATATAAAAAATAGTTAATTATAATTTCATTCTTTGTATCTCTGTAATAAGATGATAATCTCTATAAGATTGTTTTCAGACTCAAAACACAGTTGGTAAATTATCCTTGTATCCCTCAAATTAAGCCCATAACTAATCTACTTGAGTTTTTAAAATATATATTTATTTTAGGTGATAATGTACATTTACATTTAAAGTTTTAAGTTTACCATTTTTCTCCTATCAAAATTTTGTTTAACCCTAGCAGAAATAAAAATTCTCTGGAATCTAGAAGAAAAATACCATCTTTTGTTCTAGAAGGAACATCAACAACTATGTGCCAGGTAATATACTATATATGTTTCATGCATTTAATGTCATTTACCAACCAAACCTAAGAGGTAGCTACTAGCATTATGGCCCCTTAATATCAGAAAGAGATGCAGCAAATTGAATCTTCAACACCTGTTTATCCCCTATTAAGCTGGAATCCCTATAACCTCAAGGCTGGAAATGTAAAACATATATTGTACAGATCCTCTTACATTAGACTTTGTATGTAACCCCATCTTATGCCAAGCACATGTAGTCCTGGGAGTCATGGAAGTTAAAAGTGAACACTTTAAAAGTGGCAGCTGCATAGTTCTCTTGAAACTTTTAAGTAAGTTTTTTTTTTTTTTTTTTCCTGAGAAAATCGCTCTAGTGTCCAAAGAGTCCCTACATTCAGTGTTGCCAAGTATCCGTAATGAATGCTTCGCTTCTCTCGGTTGTGAAAGAGGTAGCATGGTTCTTAGCTCAGCAGAACTGCCAGCTCCCTCCCCCAAGCCAGCTTTACAGTGTTTCTCAGGAGGCTTTCCTGATTGGCCAAACTAAGATCTCCAGTTCTTGAACATTTCCTTATGTCACTTAATCCCTAAAATAGATTGCTTTCTTAAATCTTGAGGGATTGTGTTTTCTGCAACTGTAATCTGGTATGTAAATTGGAGAAGGAAACTGAGACAAATAAAATATCAGGCAATATTAGGAACATGCTTAAAGTTAGTTAACTCTAGGGCCAGAACTTGAATCTAGTTAGTGGGGGACCAGAGACCAAAATCTTCACTTATATAGCTTTTGCAGGTAAATCAAGTATTCAAAAAACAGACATGTGACATTAGAAAGAGGTATTTGGGGAAATTTGATGAAGAACTAAATAATGTTTATAATTCAGTGAAATGTAGTACCTTATAAATGATCCCTATATAATCCCAGGAATCTGAAAACATATGAAACAGGTTCCAGAAGAATGGATGAGTAAAATTAATTCTATTTGAAATTAGTGGCCTGTGTAGACTTTTGAGTTATTCAACTTTATTATAAATACTGAATTAAAACAGAGACAATCTGTTTGAAATCATCACTTAGAAATAATCCAAAAGAAAACAAGACTAAGAAAACAAAATGCAAAGGGAATATGTGTGCATGCTAAGTTTCTTCAGTCATGTCTGATTCTTTGCAACCCTATGGACTATAGCCTGCCAGGCTTTTTTATACATGGGATTCTCCAGGCAAGAACACTGGAGTGGGTTGTCATGCCCTTCTCCAGGCGATCTCTCCAGCCCAGGCATTGAACTTGTGTCTCTTACATCTCCTTCATTAGCAGACAGGTTCTTTACCCCTAGCACTACCTGGGAAGCCCCTTAAGAAAATAATTTTTAGAAGTGGTAAATATAAACCCAAACATATTAATAAATGCATTTAATGTCAATGGAGTAAATATTTAAATTAAAGGGCAGATTCTTGGGATGTAAAGAAATAAGACTCTTTTATAACTTATGCTCAAAATACGGACTTTACATATAAACTGATTGGTTTATATGTAAATATAAAGATGGCAAAAGACTTTCCGTATACATGGAAATCATGCAAAAGCAGGAATGACTATATTAATATGGCATAATATAGACTTCAAGAGAAGGATTATCACCAAAAATAAAGAGGGATAATTCTTTAGGAATAGATATTCCTAAAGATAGATAATTGTAATATTATTTTTGAAAATAGCAGACTTTCCAACTAAATGAAACAAGAATTTGAAGAATTAAAGGCAGTAAAAGACAGTTCAAAAATCAGAGGGATGGTATGGGGAGGGACTAGGGAGGGGATTCAGGATGGGGAACACATGTATACCTGTGGCAGATTCATGTTGATGTATGGCAGAACCAATACAATATTGTAAAGTAATTAACCTCCAATTAAAATAAATAAATATATATTTAAAAAAAGATGTAAAATTCCTTTCTCAAAGTCTGAAAAAACAATTAGGCAAAAGAAAATAAAGAAATAAAATGAAGATAGAGACACAGGTTATCTGGACAACACTATTAACCACCTTGACCAACTGGTAATTATAGAACACTACACACTGTGACAGGGAGGACTGGTGTGCTGTGATTCATGGGGTCACAAAGAGTCGGACACGACTGAGCGACTGAACTGAACTGAACTGACACACTATGAATGTGAGATGAACATGCTCTAGAATTATTTGGCCATAATTTAAGTCTCACTTCATTTTAAATAATTAGAGTATCGACTCAGATCAAAATAAACTAAAAAAAAAAACAGTGATTTTTTTTTTTTTTGTCCAGGCGCCTTGTTTTGTGAAACTGGTCTTGATGTTTAAGATATAACCACCACCCCTGCCCTGAAGTCTTTAAATATGTAAAATTGAGTAAGAATAATATTAATTATTTTTTCTTAATTCAAACACAAATGTAGAACTTTGATTCTTAACTCTTAATATCAAACTCTGACTAGAGGGTAATAAATCACAATAGGTTCCTTAAATAGAAAAATATTTATATGATTGAGATTTACCCTTCAGTGAAGAAAATTTTTCTTTAAATATTAGAAAGTTTCAAAACTTTTCTTTAAAGCATTTAAAAAATAATATTTTGTGAGAAGAAAATTTGTCTTAGTTTTTTATGTTGAGAAAACTATGGATTAGTAGAAAATTGTAGCAATAGTACAGAGAGGTCCAGGTACATGCACCCTTAAAATTTCCCTCCCTGACTACATCTTACATAAACATAGTACATCAAAACTAGGAAACTGTCATGGTGAAATGTGTTGCATATGATTCTATATAGTTTTATCATGTATACATGATATTTTTATATTAGAAGATACAGAAAAAGTTCATCACCTCAAAAATATTTTGTTTTCCTTGTGTATAATCACCTTCCAACCCACCGTACCAAACCCTTGGCAATCATGAATCTATTTTCATTGCTACAGAGTGAACTTTGCAGATTGGACTCAAGTGAACAAACTGAGCATTTTAATTTTGAGATCTAAATAAGCTGCTGCATGTATCTATTTTGTGTTCCTTTTTATTGCTAAATAGCATTACATGATCTTGTTTCTCTTCTCTCTTCCACCAATCTACATATCAATCCTTTTGATAATACCAAAGAGCATTGATTACTGTAGATATTTAATGTTGTAATGTCTGGTTAATTCTGCTTTATTCTATTTCAAAATTATTTTAGCCTTTAGTCAATTCTTTGGGTTTTTCTATATATTTAGAATAAGCTTGCCTGTATATACAAAAACACTGAGATTTTAAAAAAATTATTTATTTTTTCTTGGAGGACAATTGCTTTACAGAATTTTGCTGTTTTCTGTCAAACCTCAACATGAATGAGCCATAGGTATACATATACCCCCTCCATTTTTAATCTCCCTCCCATCTCGCTCCCCATGCCACCACGCTAGGTTGATATAGAGCCTGTTTGAATTTCCTGAGACATACAGCAAATTCTGTTGGTTATTTATTTTACATATGGTAATGTAAGTTTCCATGTTACTCTCTACATACATAGCATCCTCTTCTTCCCTCTCCCTGTGTCCATAAGTCTATTCTCTATGTCTACTTTTCCATTGTTGCCATGTAAACAAATTCTTCAGTATTGTTTTTCTGGATTCCATATATATGTAATAGAATACAATATTTATCCTTCTCTTTCTGTCTTACTTCACTCTGTATAATACATTCTAAGTTCATCCACCTCATTAGAACTGATTCAAGTGCATACCATTTTATGGTTGAGTAACATTCCTTGTGTATACATACTACAACTTCTTTATCCAATCATCTGTAGAAGGACACCTAAATTTCTTCCATGTTCTAGCTATTGTAAACAGTGCTTCAGTGAACAATGGGATACATGTGTCTTTTTCAGTTTTGGTTTCCTCAGGGTATATGCCTAGGAGTGGGATTGCTGGATCATATGGTGGTTTTATTTCCAGTTTTTTAAGGAATCTCCATACCATCTTCCACAGTGGCTGTATCAATTTGCATTCCAACCAACAGTGAAAGAGCATTCTCTTTTGTCCACACCCTCTCCAGCATTTATTATTTCTGGTCATTGTGATGATGTCTCTTCAAGAAAATTAGAGATACCAAGGGAACATGTCATGCAAAGATGGTTTGATAAAGGACAGAAATGGTAGGGACCTAACAGAAGCAGAAGATATTAAGAAGAGGTGGCAAGAATACACAGAAGAACTGTACAAAAAATATCTTCATGACCTGGATAATCACAATGGTGTGATCACTCATCTAGAGCCAGACATCCTGGAATGTGAATTCAAGTGGGCCTTAGAAAGCATCACTAAGGGGGTGGTTCTAAGATGGCGGAAGAATAGGATGGAGACACCACTTCCTCCCTCACAAATTCATCAAAAGAACATCTCAATGCTGAGCAAACTCCACAAAACAACTTCTGAATGCTGGCAGAGGACATCAGGCACCCAGAAAAACAGAGCATTGACTTCAAAAGCAGGTAGGGGAAAAAATATAAAAGATGAAAAAAAAGAGACAAAGGAGGTGGGGAGGGAGCTCTATCCCGGGAAGGGAAGCCCGTCCCAGGAAAGGAAGCTTAAGAAGAGAGGTTTCCAAATGCCAGGAAACACTCTCCCTGCCGAGTCTGTGGTGAGCCTTGGAAACACAGAGGGCAACATATCTGAATGCTGGCAGAGGACATCAGGCACCCAGAAAAACAGAGCATTGACTTCAAAAGCAGGTAGGGGAAAAAATATAAAAGATGAAAAAAAAGAGACAAAGGAGGTGGGGAGGGAGCTCTATCCCGGGAAGGGAAGCCCGTCCCAGGAAAGGAAGCTTAAGAAGAGAGGTTTCCAAATGCCAGGAAACACTCTCCCTGCCGAGTCTGTGGTGAGCCTTGGAAACACAGAGGGCAACATAACAGGAAGGAAAAATAAATAAATATTTAAAACCAACAGATTACAAGCCCAACAGTAACTCACCCAGCGGAATAGCAGAACAAATGCCTGTGTCCACCATTACAAAGTGGGGGCAGGGCAGGGAGGCGTGGGAGGCGCGGGCAGCAGCGTTTTTCAGAACCAGGCAGGAACGTCCCGCTGTGCGTAACCAGAATGAACTAACTGGGGCTAGCAAACCAGACTGTGGGATAGCTTCCTCACGAAAAGCTCAAACATAAGACACCGCCAGGACTGCACATGGAACAAAGGGCGGAAAAGAACTAGCCGGCTGCTACTTGGACCTGGGAAGGTCACAAAATGCAGTCCCAACTGAACCTGTGCCTCTGAAGGTTACCTGAGCACCGAACCTGAGTGGCTTAGATCGGGGAAGGGAATGCAGCCTAGGGCCGGCCTCAGATGGTTCCCAGTGGAGCAACGTAGAGCCTGAGCCGTTTGTGTGCCGTGAGCAGGGTCAGGTCCAGCAGGGCTGAGACACTGCATGCACACAATAGTATTATTGGTTTGCAGCATCCATCCCTCCCCACAGCTCAACTGAACAAGTGAGCCTGGGGGGGGGGGGGAAGTGTCTACCACCACCCCCTCTGTGACAGGACAGGAATCAGANTCATCATAAGTTTCAAAAAAAGAGTTTATTTAAAGAGATGAAACATCCCCATTTTTATTAAATGAATAAAAAGCAAGTTATTAAATTAAAAAAATGAAAGAAAAAAAAAGAAAGTCACACTGATATCAGGTATCTCATACTATCAGGTGATGAGAGACACTTCACTTTGTAATATTCTTCTCCCCAAACCATTACCTCCTGAGAAAAACATCAGACAAATGCACCCAAAATAGGGAGCGCTCTGCAAACATCTGACCGGTACTCCTCCAACTCATGAAAAACAAAGAAACCCTGAGCAACAGTCACAGACCAGAGGAAACTAAGGAGGCATAACAACTAAATGCAATGTGGTGTCCTAGGTGGGGCCCTGGAATGGAAGAAAGGCCATCACTGGAGAAATGGGTGAAATCCATGTCAAGCTGGGAGCTCAGCTAGTAGTAATGTACTAACATTGGATTGAAGGCAGGAGAAGAAGGGGACGACAAAGGATGAGATGGTTGGATGGCATTACTGACTTGACGGACTCGAGTTTGAGCAAGCTCCAAGAACTGGTGATGGACAGGGAAGCCGGGCGTACCCATGGGGTCGCAAAGAGTTGAATACGATTGAGAAACTGAACTGAACTGAATGTTGGCTTAATGATTTTGAAAAATGTGCTGTGTATATGTAAGATGTTGTTAATATTGGAGGAAATTGGGTGAGGGGTATACAGTAACTCTCTGTATGATCTCTGCAACGTTTCTGTACAACTAAAAAATTCCACAATAATAGTATCTACCTTAAAGAAAAAAAAAAAGAAAGCATCACTAAGAACAAAGCTAGTGGAGGTGATTGAATTCCAGTGGAGCTGTTTCAAATCCTGAAAGATGATGCTGTGAAAGTGCTGCACTCAATATGCCAGCAAATCTGGAAAACTCAGCAGTGGCCGCAGGACTGGAAAGGTCAGTTTTCATTCCAATCACAAAGAAAGGCAATGCCAAAGAATACTCAAACTACCACACAATTGCACTCATCTCATATGCTAGTAAAGTAATGCTCAAAATTCTCCAAGCCAG
>SJYX01014766.1:81272-108522 GCA_006410675.1 Oreotragus oreotragus | reverse complement strand
GTATTGTTTTTGCTTTGGCTCCATCCCTTCATTCTTTCTGGAGTTATTTCTCCACTGATCTCCAGTAGCATATTGGGCACCTAATGACCTGGGGAGATTCTCTTTTGATATCCTATCATTTTGCCTTTTCATACTGTTCATGGGGTTCTCAAGGCAAGAATACTGAAGTGGCTTGCCATTCCCTTCTCCAGTGGACCATGTTCTGTCAGACCTCTCCACCATGACCCGCCCGCCTTGGGTTGCCCTGCAAGCATGGCTTGGTTTCATTGAGTTAGACAAGGCCCTGGTCCTAGTGTGATTAGACTGACTAGTTTTCTGCGAGTATGGTTTCACTGTGTCTGCCCTCTGATGCCCTCTTGCAACACCTACCATCTTACTTGGGTTTCTCTTACCTTGGGCGTGGGTTGTCTCCACGGCTGCTCCAGCAAGGCATTCTTTTACATGGAGCTGTCCAATTTTCCCAGCACCATTTATTGAAGAGTCTGTCTTTGCCCCATTGTATATTCTTGCCCCCTTTGTGAAAAATAAGGAACCCACAGGTTTGTGGGTTTATTTATGGGTTTTCTATCTTGTTCCATTGGTCTATATTTCTTTTTTTGTGCCAGTACCATATTATCTTGATGACTGTGACTTTGTAGTATAATCTGAAGTCAGGAAGGTTGATTCCTCCAGCTCCATTCTTCTTTATTAAGATTGCTTTTGTGATTTGTAGTCTGTTGTGTTTCCAATGAGTTGTGAACATTTTTGTTCTAGTTCTGTGAAAAATGCCATTGGTAATTTGATAAGGACCTCACTGAATCTGTAGATTGCATTTGGTAGTATAGTCATTTTCACAATATTGATTCTCCCTTCCCAGGTACATGGACTATCTCTCCATCTGTTTATGCCATCTTTGATTTCTTTCATTAGTGTCTTATAATTTCCTGTGTACAGTTCTTTTGTCTCCTTAGGTAAGTTTATTCCTAGATATTTAATTCATTTGGTTGCAATGGTGAATGGGATTGATTACTTAATTTCTCTTTCTGATTTTTCATTGTTAGTATATAGACATGCAAGTGATTTCTGTGTATTGATTTTGTATCCTGCAAATTTGCTAAATTCATTGATTAGTTTTAGTAATTTTCTGATATGATTTTTAAGGTTTTCTATGCACAGTATTGTCATCTGAAAACAGTGAGAGCTTTATTTCTTCTTTTCTGATCTAGATTCCTTTCATTACTTTTTGTTCTCTGATTGCTGTAGCTAGGACTTCCAAAACTATGTGGAATAATAATGGCAAAACTGGACAGCCTTGTCTTATTACTGATCTTAGGGGCTCTCAGTTTTTCACCATTGAGAATAATTCATGCCATAGGCTTATCATATATGACCTTTACTATGTTGAAGTAGATTCTTTCTATACCCATTTTTTAAAGAGTTTTAATCATAAGTGGGTGCTGATTTTGTCAAAGGCTTTTTCTGGATCTACTGAGATTATCGTATGGTTTTCATCTTTCAATTTGTTAATATGTTGAAACACATTGGTTGATTTGTATATATCAGAGAATCCTTGCATCTCTGGAATAAACCCAACTTGATCATGGTGTATGAGCTTTTTGATGTATTGCTGAATTGTTTGCTAAAATTGTGTTAAGGATTTTTGCATCTATGTTCATCAGTGATATTGACATGTAATTTTTTGGGTTTTTTTGTTGTTGTTGTTTTGTTTTTTTTTTTAATGTGTGTGTGTGTGTGTGTGTTGTCTTTGTCATCAGGGTGATGGTGGTCTCGTAGAATGAGTTTGGAAGTGTTCCTTCTTCTGCAATTTTTTGAAAGGGTTTCAGAAGGATAGGCATTAGCCTTTCTCTAAATGTTTAATAGAATTATCCTGTGAAACCATCTGGTGCTGGGCTTTTATTTTTGGGGGAGATTTTTGATCACAGCTTCAATTTCAGTGCTTATGATTGGGTTGTTCATAATTTGTATTTCATTCTGGTTCAGTCTTGGATGATTGAACTTTTCTAAGGATATGGTCATTTTTTCAAGGTTATCTATTTTATTGCCATATAGTTGTTCATAATAGTCTCTTATAATCCTTTGTATTTCTGCACTGTCTGTTGTAGCCCCTCGTTTTTCATTTCTAATTTTGTTGATTTGATTCTTCTCTCTCTTTTTATTTTTTTATTAATGAATCTGGCTAAACGTTTGTCAATTTGTTTATCTTCTCAAAGAGACAGCTTTTAGTTTTATTACTCTTTACTGTTTCTTCCATTTCTTTTTCATTTATTTTTGCTTGGATTTTTATGATTTCTTTCCTTCTACTAATTTTGTTATTGTTGTTGTTCTTCTTATTATTATTCCATTTGTTTAAGTTGTCTATTTCTTGTTTCTTGAGGTAGGATTGTATTGCTATAAATTTCCCTCTTAGATCTGCTTTTGCTGCACCCTATAGGTTTTGAGTTCTTGGATTTCATTGTCATTTGTTTCTATAACTTTTTTTAAATTTCCCTTTTGATTTCTCCAGTAACCTGTTGGCTATTTAGAAATGGGTTGCTAAATCGCCATGTGTTTGTGTTTCTTACATTTTTTTTCCCTTGTAATTGATATCTAGTCTCATGGCATTGTGGTGGGAGAAGATGCTTGACATAATTTCATTTTCTTAAATTTACTGAGGCTTGGTTTGTGACTCAAGATGTGGTCTCACCTGGAGAATGTTTCATGTGCACCTGAAAAGAAGGTGTATCCTTCTGCATTTGGATGGAATGTCCTGAAGACATCAATGAAATCCATCTCATCTAATGCATCATTTAAAACTTGTGTATCCCTATTCATTTTCTGTTTTAATGAGCTGCCCATTGATGTGAGTGGAGTGTTACAGTCTCCTACTATCATTGTGTTGTCAATTTCTCCTTTTATGTCTGTTAGTGTTCATCTTATATACTGATGTTGAGTCTTGTATTCAAGTGGATTCTTTTGTATGAGTTCTCACTATTTGATACTCCCCAAAGTTAGTTCTCTGGTAGTCTAGGGTCTTGGAGTCTGTGCTCCCAATCCAAAGGCTCAGGGCTTAATCTCTGGTCAGGAACAAAGATTCCACAAGTGGTTTGTTATGGCACTAAGTGAGACTAAAACAAATATTCAAAAACAAGAAAGTAAAGATAAACCCCAGACAAATGGCAGTTACAAAATCAGGCAAATAATAATTAAAATAATGGAACATATACATATACATATACATCCATGAGCAAAGTCAAAACCGCCCAACAAAAATAAAGTACAGTAGACTGATCCAACAAACAAAGGAATGAAAGATCATATTTACCAGTTAAGAGCAAAACTAACTAGCACATTCTGGAAAACAAAACTAAAGCAAGGTACCAAGTGGGGAATAAAGCAGTGAAAACAAAACTAACAAATATGTTGAGTGGAAAGGAGAGAAAGAATAGATATGCAAAGTTAAATGGAGGTAGATGAAGAAGATTTATACACTTTAAAGATTAACTGCAAGGGGAAAAGAAAAGTAGGAAAGGCAAACAAAGGAATAAATGTAGAAAAAAATAAGAAGATTAAAAAAAAATTAAAATTATAAAAATGAGGGAAAAATGGAAAAACAAGGAAAAAAGGGGGAATAAAAGGAAAACTACTGAACTGAAAAATCCCAACATATATGCAGAAGTTTAAAGCAAGAATAAAACGTGTGACTGGATATACACACATATATATACACACACATAAGCAAAATCAAAACAGTCCAACAAAAATAAAGTACAATAGATTGACCCAGTAAATAAAGGAAACAAAAAATTATAACTACCAGAACAAAACTAAGCACAAACTGGAAAACAACTAAAGCAAGGTGCCAAATGAGGAATAAAGCAATGAAACTAAAACTAACAAATATGTTGAGAGGAAAGGAGAAAAAGAAAGAATAGATATGCTAAGTTAAATAGAGGTAGACAAAGAAGATTGTATATGTTAAAGATTAACTGCAAGGGGAAGAGTACAGTAGGAAAAGCAAACAAAGGAATAAATGCAGAAAAAATAATAGGTTAAAAAATTAAAATTAAAAAGAGAGAAAAAAGAAAAAAAATAATAAAGGAAAACTCCAAAGAACTGTAAAAGCCCAGTGTAGAGGAAGAGGTTTATAAAAACAACAAACAATGTGACTGAGGAAGAAAAAAGCTCAAAATCTTGATTGGATTTCATCAGTTCAGTTCAATCGCTCAGGCCTGTCCAACTCTTTGTGACTGCATAGACTGCAGCACGCCAGGTTTCGCTGTCTATCACCAACTCTTGGAGCTTACTCAAACTCTTGTCCCTTGAGTTGGTGATGCCATCCAACCATCTCATCTTCTGTCATCTCCTTCTCCTCCCGCCTTCAATCTGTCCCAGCATCAGGGTCTTTTCCAATGAATCAGTTCTTTGAATCATGTGGCCAAAATGTCAGAGTTTCAGCTTCAGCATCAGTCCTTCCAATGAATATTCAGGACTGATTTCCATTAGGATGGACTGATTGGATCTCCTTGCAGTCCAGGGGACTCTCAAGAGTCTTTTTCAACACCACAGTTCAAAACAATTCTTGGGCACTCAATTTTCTTTATAGTCCAACTCATATCCATTCATAATTACTGGAAAAACCATAGGCTTGACTAGATGGATCTTTGTCAACAATGTAATGCCTCTGCTTTTTAACAGCTGTCTAGGTTGGCCATAACTTTTCTTCCAAGAAACAAGCATCTTAATTTGATGGCTGCAGTCACCATCTGCAGTGATTTTGGAGCTCCCAAAGATAAAAAGTCTGTCACTGTTTCCAATGTTTCCCTATGTGCCATGAAGGGATGGGACTGGATTCCGTGATTTTAGTTTTCTGAATGTTGAGTTTTAAGCCAACTCTTTCACTCTCTTCTTTCAATTTCACCCAGAGGCTGTTTAGTTCTTCTTTGCTTTCTGCCATAAGGGTGGTGTCATCTGCATATCTGAGGTTATTGATATTTGTCCCGGAAATCTTGATTCCAGCTTGTGCTTCATCCAGCCCAGCGTTTCTCATGATGTACTCTGCATATAAGTTAAATAAGCAGGGTGACAGTATGCATCTTTGACATATTCCTTTCCTAATTTGGAACCAGTCTGTCGTTCCGTGTCCAGTTCTAACTGTTGCTTATTGACCTGAATACAGATTTCTCAGGAAACAGGTCAGTTGGTCTGGATTTCAAGTGCCAATAAAATTAACAACTACAACAGAGGGGGATAAAAATGGATTAAAAAAAAAAAAAGAAAAAAAAATCCAGACAAATCTACAGAACAAGTCAAAAAATAAGAATAATAAATGTTTTTCTTGAGTCACTGCTGTCAGAGTTGATTCCCACTCTGGGGAGTCACAGTCCACCTCACCTCTCTAGGATGCCTTCCAACACTGTGCTGATCTCTGCTGTGGTGGCTGCTCAGATTTTAATCTGATCCTACTCCTGTGTGTTCTTGCCTCCAATGTCCACAGCTATTAGAACTAGATAATTTTATTTTGTTGGAGCTCTCAATTACCTTTTATATATTCCATATACACAGAAGCTGCATAGTTGATCATGTGGATTTATTTATTTATTATTATTATTATTTTTAGAACTTCCATTTTACTTTATTTTACTTTACAGTACTCTATTGGTTTTGGCATACATTGACATGAATCTGCCACGGGTGTACACGAACTCCCAAACGTGAACCCCCCTCCCACCTCCCACCCCACATCATCCCTCCGGATCATCCCCATACACCAGCCCCAAGCATCCTGCATCCTGCATTGAACATAGACTGGCGATTCATTTCTTACATGATAGTATACATATTTCAATGCTATTCTCCCAAATCATCCCACCCTTTTCCTCTCCCTCTCCCTCATAGTCCAAAAGTCCACTCTACACATCTGTGTCTCTTTTGCTGTCTTGCATACAGGGTCCTCATTACCATCTTTCTAAATTCCATATATATGTGTTAGTATACTGTATTGGTGTTTTTCTTTCTGGCTTACTTCACTCTGTATAATCGGTTCCAGTTTCATCCATCTTATTAGAACTGATTCAAATGTATTCTTTTTAATGGCTGAGTAATACTCCATTGTGTATATGTACCACAGCTTTCTTATCCATTCATCCGCTGATGGACATCTAGGTTGTTTCCATGTCCTGGCTATTATAAACAGTGCTGCAATGAACATTGGGGTACATGTGTCTCTTTCTATTCTGGTTTCCTCGGTGTGTATGCCCAGCAGTGGGATTGCTGGGTCATAAGGCAGTTCTATTTGCAATTTCTTAAGGAGTCTCCACACTGTTCTCCATAGTGGCTGTACTAGTTTGCATTCCCACCAACAGTGTAAGAGGGTTCCCTTTTCTCCACACCCTCTCCAGCATCTATTGCTTGCAGACTTTTGGATCGCAGCCATTCTGACTGGTGTGAAGTGGTATCTCATTGTGGTCTTGATTTGCATTTCTCTGATAATGAGTGACGTTGAGCATCTTTTCATGTGTTTGTTAGCCATCCGTATGTCTTCTTTGGAAAAGTGTCATTTTACTGGAATTGAGCTGTATAAGTTGCTTGTATATTTTTGACATTAGTTGTTTGTCAGTTGCTTCATTTGCTATTATTTTCTCCCATTCAGAAGGCTGTCTTTTCACCTTGCTTATAGTTTCCTTTGTTGTGCAGAAGCTTTTAATTTTAATTAGATCCCATTTGTTTATTTTTGCTTTTATTTCCAGTATTCTGGGAGGTGGATCATAGAGGATCCTGCTGTGATTTATGTCGGAGAGTGTTTTGCCTATGTTCTCCTCTAGGAGTTTTATAGTTTCTGGTCTTACATTTAGATTTAATCTGTAGCTTGTACAACTGGTGGGAAAGTTGCCCCCGGGTTTCAACTGTGGTTTTATTTTCACCTCTACATGTGGGTCGTCCCCTGGGGTTTGCTCCTGAGGCTGCCCTGGAGGATTTGGGATTTCCCCTGTGAGGGCCATGTGTGGAGGTGCTGCTGCTGCTGCTGCTGCTTCCGTCATGGGGGTTCTGGCCGCACCAGGTACTCAGGAGAGTTGGCGGCTAGGACAGCAGCAAATATAGTGCTCTAGAAGGCTATGGCAACCAGTATTGGCCAAATACACTCCAGTATTCTTGCCCAGAGAGCCCCCCTCCCTGAAAGAGAAGCCTGGCAGGCCACAGTCTACAGGGTCACAAAGAGTCCTACACAACTGAAGTGACCCTGTGCCCATAGATGCAAAGCTTTTTTTGTCTGGGGTAGCTCTGCCCCAGTGAGACTTGAGCATGAAGGTGGCTCAGGTGCTTGGCCTACGGGGACTCTGGTGGTACCAAGTGCGCAGGGACACAGATTGCCTCCACTGCCTGAGTTATGGCTCTATCAGAGTCTTTTTTTGAGCCTCTTGTAGCTAGTGATCAGAAGGCCTCTTTGGCCAATCTTTCTCCATAGCTCCACCTGTTTGGAGACATAGAGGTGTCCCCTTGGCTGAGATCTTATTCTGTTGATTGGCACATCATGCACTTAAAGGAGCACCCAGGGTGGGGTACTACTATGTAGATCTGCACGTCAGGCACTTACAGGGGCACCCTGCATGGTGTCCTAGTCTGTTGTTTAGTGCATCACTTAAAGGAGCACCCAGGGTGGGGTCCTACTCTGCAGTTCAGTGCATCAGGTGTTTGATGGGCCAGTCTCTCTATTATTCAGCTGCCAATGCTGGCATGTGGGGAGACAGAGGCTATGATGATGGCTCCACCCCCTTTGCATGACTCAGCAGCATTTCCTTGCTCCATGGCTGCCTGGCTTTCCTCAGCTGGCATTTTCCACCACGATCTCCTCTCTTACATCCCTCAATCTATCTCTCCACAGTCAACAGCAGCCCTTGCCCTGAAACTGCTCCACAATCCCTGAATGCCAGTTCCCAGATGCTGCATCTTCCAGGGGACAAGCATTGCTGTCTGGGATATGTATGGCTGCAGCAAGGACTATCTGATTCTCATTCCATTTGGGCTGCCACAGATCAGCTGTTTCACGTTCAGTCTTAAATGTTCCTTCTTTGGCTCAGACAACTGCATTGATGTGGGGATCGGACCCCTGCTTCAGTTCCCCCACCCACCAAGGGCATGTCCAGTCCTACGAACACTCCTGTGTTTTTCTGCCTAGTTCCTTCATCCTACCGAGTTTTGCATGGTTCTATATATTCTTTTCCACTGGTCAGATGCTCCCATCCACTCTCAGCTGGTGTTCTGCATGCACTTCTGTGTCTGAAGGTGTATTCCTGATGTATCCATGGAGAGAAATGTACTCTATGTCCACCTACTCCTCTGCCATCTTGTTCATCTCTATATTGAGATTTTAATCAGAGTTCTGTTAAAATACATAATTTTGGGCAGAATTACATTTACTGTGATAAGTCTCCCCTTTCATTTGTTATCAAATTTATATATAGAGAATTGCATCACCTTATTTTCCTTGTTGTGCTGTGTTGAACTCTTGGTGACCCTCCTCTGTCCTCATGTCCTGGGATTCTCCAGACATGAATACTGGAGTGAGTTGCCATGCCCTTCTGGAGGGGATCTTCCCAACCTAGAGACTGAACCTGGGTGTCATGCCTCCTGCATTGGCAGGTGAGGTTTTTGTTTTTTTTTTTACCACTAGTACCACCTAGGAAGTCCATATATAGATGTATACACATATTTTTTAATGTTCTCACTTTGCAGGTTGGTTTGCTCTAACATCACCTCTTTAGTTATTATCCCAGTGTTCAGTTGTTAGTTTCTTTTATTTCACTGTTCTTTTTTGCATAACATGGTCTTGATAAAGATTTTTTGTTTTCTGCATTTATAATTTCAAGTGTCTCTTCTGCAAAATAATAAATAGTAATTTTATTCAGCCTTTGACTGAGATAGAACTGACTTTGAATCTTTTGAGAATTATTTTTATTTTTTCTTCCATTTAAGACACCTGCTTGAAATATTTATCACTGGATATTCCCAAATAAATGTTACATTACTATCATCATTGAATAGTTTTCTAGGGGGTTGTACAAGTAAATACTTCTTTTTACTCATTTAACTTGAGATCTGAGGATAATTTAGGCAGAAAAAAATAAAGCTCTTATGTCAAAATATCACATTTCTGTGTTTCAGTGTCTCAATCAGCAATATGGAAAAAAATGGATGCATATTAAATCATTGGATTATGTAAATAATAATGAACTATTTCTAGAGTTATTATATATAAATGGAAGAAAGGAGTTATGAAAACAAAATCTCAATTTCACTTTTCAGTAACAAATACAATCGGAATAGTACAATACTTTGGTAGTCAATCTTTCGGGAGAACATGAAAATTCAATAAGAATGCAATTTTGCTTGTTTAAAAACATTAAAACTATGATCAAAATCTGTAATTATAGAACTGTAGATTATACAGCATTCACGAGAACAGCAGCAGCAATAGGAACACCTTCTTAAATGAATGATGCAAAGAAATAGAAGAAAACAATAGAATGGGAAAGACTAGAGATCTCTTCAAGAAAATTGGAGATATCAAGGGAACATTTCATGCAAGGATGGGCACTATAAAGGACAGAAACAGTAAGGACATAATAGAAGCAGAAGAGGTTAAGAAGAAGTGACAAGAATGCACAGAATAACTATATTAGTAAGGTCTTAATGACCCAGATAACCATAATGATGTGGTCACTCACCTAGAGCCAGATATCCTGGAATGTGAAGTCAAGTGGGCCTTAGGAAGCATTACTATAAACAAAGCTTCTGGAGATGATGCAATTCCAGCTGAGCTACTTCAAATCCTAAGATGATGCTATTAAAGTGCTCCACTCAATATGTCAGCAAATATAGTAAACTCACCAATGGCTGCGGGACTGGAAAAGGCCAGTTTTCATTCCAATTTCAAAGAAAGGCCATGCCAAAGAATGTTTAAACTACCATACGTTTGTGTTCATTTCTCATGCTGGCAAGGTTATTCTCAAAATCCTACATGTTAGGCTTCCATAGTACATGAACTAAGAACTTCCAGGTGTACAAGCTGGGTTTAAAAAAGACAGAAGAACCAAAGATCAAATTGCCAACATTCTCCTGATCATAGAGAAAACAAGAGAACTCGAGGACATTTACTTCTGCTTCATTGACCGTGCGAAAGTTTTTGACTTGTGGATCACAATAAACTGTGGAAAATTCTTAAAGAGATGGGAATACCAGATCCCTTACCTGTCTCCTGAGAAACCTTTATGCAGGTCAGAAAGCAACAGTTAGAACCTTACATGGAACAACCAGCTGCTTCAAAATTGGGAAAGGAGTACAACAAGTCTGTATGTTGTCACTCTGCTTATTTAACTTACAGGCAGAATACATCATGTTAGATGTCTGGCTGGATGAATTACAAGCTGGAATTAAGACTGCAGGGAGAAATAATAACAGCCTCAGATATGTAGATGATACCACTCTAATGGAAGAGGAAATAAAGAGCCTCTTGATGGTGAAAGAAAAGAGTGAAAAAGTTGGCTTAAAACTCAATATTTAAAAGACTAAGATGGTAGCATCTGGCCCCATCACTGCTTGGAAAACAGAAGGGGAAAAAATATAAGCAGTGACATATTTTATTTTCTGGGGCTCCAAAATCACTGCAGATGGTGACTGCAACCATGAAATTGAAAGATGTTTGCTCCTTGGAAGGAAAGCTATGACAAAGCTAGACAGCTTATTAAAAAGCAGAGACATCACCTTGCCAACACACATCCATATAATCAAAGTTATGCTCTTCCCAGTAGTCATGTATGGATATGAGAGTTGAACTACAAAGAAGCCTGAGCACTGAAGAATTGCTGGTTTTGAACTGTGGAGCCGAATAAGACTCTTGAGAGTCACTTGGACTGAAAGGAGATCAAACCAGCCAGTCTCAAAGAAAATTAACCCTGGATATTCATTGGAAGGACTGATAATGAAGGTGAACTTGCAATACTTTCACTACCTGATGAGAAGAGCTGACTCATTGTCAGTGACCTTGATGCTGGGAAAGATTGAAGGCAAAGGAGGCAGGTGCAACAGAGGATGAGATGTTTAGATAGCATCACCAACTCAAGAGACATTAATTTGTATAGAATCCAGGAGATATTGGAAGAAAGAGGAGCCTGGCATGCTTCATTCCTGCAAAGAATCAGAGATGACTTAGAGACTGGAAAACAATGACAAGATTATAGCCACAGTTAATTGGCCACCCACAATATAGTTTTCACTTACAGGATTTTTTTTTTTTTTTTTTTTTTACCAAAACACTTGGCAGTAGGTATCAACTCTTATTTGTTTATTAAACAAATGAAGCTTAGGGAGTTTAAATAACTTTTCCACTGTCACAGTTAATAAGTATAAGATTCAACTCAGGCTTATCTCTCCAAACATGTACAATGCAAACCTAACTTCTAACATTATTAATTGCCACCTTAAAATAGGCTCCATTAGCTGTTTAAAAGATCATTTAATTTAGTGAATAACATTTAACTAAAGGAAAATAATAACACTTCTTTAGTTTTGCCAAGTCTTTCCCCTTCCTGCTTCTCCCTTTTTTTTTTTTTTGAGAAAATCATATATATGATATAGTTTTCTAAATGAACAATAAGTAATATTCTTCTTATGAAGGATGATGCTTCACGAAGACAGAAGAGTGTATAAGCAAAGTCCTGCTGCTTTCTTGAAGGCAGATTTATGATGAAGTGCAGATAAAATTATTTTAAATGCCTGTATGAAAATTCATATAAAATATAGCTGAGCACCTTTTAGAGAGTGCTAGAGTCTGAAATACAGGAATAGTGTGAGCAACATCCTGTGCTATTAGTGTCTTATGTAAATATATCAGGATTTTAAAAATATCAGATATTTATTTTGAATGTTATTTTTCACAAGCCATAAGAGGCATAATTAGAGCCTCTGAACATAATAGAAATTTTGTACACATTTCCCTGAGCATCAAAATATAGATTTGCTTTCTTTTCTACTGCTCATGCTCTTCTGTTTTCCTTCCCATACTGACCTAGAGGGAGAATTTCTTTCCATCTGTCTAGGTCCTAGTAATTATTATTATACTTCTTTTTTAAGAAGTATGAGATAACTTGTCTTAGGGAAAATGAAGAACTGTCTGTGTCCTCTGTGCAAAAAACTTGAAGACACTGAATTTATGATGCTTGGGAGAAGACTCAAGCAGAATAAATTTATGTTCAAGGTTAGTCTTCCTTNTCCATCTGTCTAGGTCCTAGTAATTATTATTATACTTCTTTTTTAAGAAGTATGAGATAACTTGTCTTAGGGAAAATGAAGAACTGTCTGTGTCCTCTGTGCAAAAAACTTAAAGACACTGAATTTATGATGCTCAGGAGAAGACTCAAGCAGAATAAATTTATGTTCAAGGTTAGTCTTCCTTTGAGAATTTATGACAACCTATCATCTCCATATTCTAGAGAAAGAAAAATATATATATATTTAATTTAAATTTTATGTTTTAAAATTTTGATTTGGTGAAAAAATTATTTTATATTTTTTGCTACAAACAAAAATTACCTTTTTAGTAATATAAAACTTGAAATGTTTCTTAATTGAAGAGTGGGGTCCAGTGACTGAGATATATAGTAGAGGGCAAGAAAAGTCATTTGATATAGCGTTAATATAAATGACAATTGAAAATTCGTGTAAAACCTGAAATAAAGTCAGTATTAAATATGAGTTTTACCATGATTCTATTATTACTAATAGTAATTATAGTAGCTAACAATATTGCCGGAGAAGGCAATGGCACCCCACTCCAGTACTCTTGCCTGGAAAATCCCATGGATGGAGGAGCCTGGTGGGCTGCAGTCCATGGGGTCACTGAGTCGGACACGACTGAGCAACTTCACTTTCATTTTTCACTTGCATACATTAGAGAAGGAAATGGCAACCCACTCCAGTGTTTTGCCTGGAGAATCCCAGGGATGGGGGAGCCTGGTGGGTTGCCGTCTATGGGGTTGCACAGAGTCAGCCATGACTGAAGCAACTTAGCAGCAGTAGCAGCAATATTATATGTGCATTGAGCTAAATAAACCACTTATCCTGTTTATTTTTTATTTGGTAGAAATTTGAAATATTTTCATTATGTATATGATAAAATTGAGCATTACATTCAAATAACTCATCAATTGGAAAGAGACTCAAGATATGAACCTAACTGCATTACTTTCAAAATTTATGGTCTAAGCCAGGGTCTAGCTCCCTATGGGATGTATGCCCACATTCCATATTGTTAAGACAAATATCTTTTTTTCGACACTTTTTTAAACTCCATTTTCATGGATCTGCATTTTTCAGATATCATTTACGAACTCTGACTGACCTGAGAATAAAGCATTTCTGCTCCTTTCAGTTAACAACTGATACAGTCTCTCGGCGTTTCAACCTGAATCGGAGGAAAGTGTAATTTTCTCAAGCTGCTTATAGGAGTTTAAACATGCAGTGTTGGAAGAAAAAGAGAAAGTAATTTCATTGGTTATATAAAATTCAAACAGTGATATTTATTATTGATATTTTCAAGGCCCCACTGGATATCACTATACTATAGCAATAACAAAGAAATACGAAGACCAGTGGCCAAAATACATGGAATAAGCTAATACTTTCTTTAGAAAATCTAAAGAGGGCTTTATCTTCTGACTCTAATTGCAATATAGCCTTGTACAATTTTGTTAACTAGAATAGTCATGGCTCTGTCCTGCAAAATACTTTTCTTCGGTGATTCAAATCATCACACCTTCACAATAAAGCTAAATATTATTTCTCACAAATAAGTTACTCAACAGAAAACAATTCATTATTTTTGAAGCATTCTGATTGTTGTTGTCTTTACATGTTTTCATGGGAAAGTGAAATAGATTTTATCAATCCCCACTGTGTTTAGTTGCTCAGTCGTGTCCAGCTCTTTGTGAACCTCTGGACTGTAGCCAGGCAGTCTCTTCTGTCCATCAGATTTTTCAGGCAAGAATACTGGAGTGGATTGCCATTTCTTCCTCCAAGATATCTTCCCAACCCAGGGATCGAACCCACATCTCCCATGTCTCCTGCATTGCAGGCAGATTTTTACTCACTGAGCCATTAGGGAAGCCCCATTAATTATATGCTGTTTCAAATGGAAAACTTACTGGCATCTCTTGATGGAAACAAAAGTGACTTGACCCAAGAAAATAGACTGCGTCACTAGATGTCTTTTTTCAAAGGTGTGGTTTCCAATTGTATGTTATTCACAAAGTATTATAGAGAAAACAAAGGAAGGCAGAATTTTTTAAAATTCATTTCATATATGCAGAGAAATGTTCAGCCATGGAGGACTTCATCAATATTTCACTTGCAGAATTCAAGAATTTAGAACACAGATTCTGCAAGGCAAAGTTCACATGGAGAACCTCTATTACCATGTAGCCCAGGCACTCTGAGTGCAGGTGAGAACACCTGGCAGCTAGTAGTCATGCTGCCCTGGTAAAGGAGGACACCTGGGCTGCACTCTGACGATGAAAGAGTGATGGCTCAAGACACTGCAGCATTTCTACAATTACCCCACCACTGTCCTAGCAGTTGTTTTAGCAAATTTTCAAATGCAAATAACTGATATAGTGCCTACACCATTTCCTCACAAGGATTTGGTGAAAGTTGTTGAGATTCCCCTACCTGTGAAGGTAAGATAATTATGGCTCATGCCCCTAGAAATGCAGCAATTCCATGCCTTTAGAACAATCTGACTTCAGAACACTGGTGATAACTGCTCTGTTTTCTAAGTTTAATGAAGTGTTTAAGGTGAATTGAGTCTCTTGTGATTTGTATTCATATCTTTGTACTATAAAACTAGAAACACATTCTTTGTTTTAATGGAAGGAAATTAAGATGTTAACTTCCACTTAAATATCTCTATGTATCTATACATCTATATCCACATATCTACATAGATATATAGATAAATGACCATATTATATCTATATATGTGTGTATATATATATATATGCACAAAAACATAAACTAAGAAGTTCCCTTGCATAGAAAATAAACTGGTAAATGATGTTCTATGTCTCAATGGGCTTAATATAAAGGTTAGGTACAATTGAAAGCTATGATTACTCTGAGAGATGAACTTAAACAGTGCTAATATTTACTGGATGGAGTCCTTTATATCTTCCTAAACATGATGTCTTTTTCAGCCTCAACCCTTTCTAAACTTATCCATCATTGCAGATGTCACTTATGCTAGAATCGATCATTCTCACCCCAAACCGCTGAAACTCTTCTGTTTGGAAATTTTGGAGATCCTGTAATTTTATATCCTCATGTAAAGAGATCCCCTCAAATTTGTCATGTTTTTCATTATTTAGTACATTCATTCTTTCTGTAGGCCTTACTAGAGTATATCTTACCTGTATATAAAGGCAGCCAAAATATTGAGTAAGATGCATATCCACCAGAGAAATTGCAGTCTAGTGTACATATACCACTGATTTCAGTGTCATACAGAAATTTTATAATTATAATTATTTGCCCCAACACTTACTAAATATAATATATGTCACAGATATGTTGTGAAGAGAAATCAGATGTTTGTGGTTCTTTTTACACTGTAAAGCACAAGATAAGTTAGTCACTAATTAAAATCTTTAAATATAATATTTAATAATAGAATTCAAATTATGTTACTAAATGAACANATAATTATTTGCCCCAACACTTACTAAATATAATATATGTCACAGATATGTTGTGAAGAGAAATCAGATGTTTGTGGTTCTTTTTACACTGTAAAGCACAAGATAAGTTAGTCACTAATTAAAATCTTTAAATATAATATTTAATAATAGAATTCAAATTATGTTACTAAATGAACAGCCTCAAATATCTCTCAACATTTTTCTGATGAATTGTAAAACCAATATAATAACTATTTATTTTCATCTATTTTGCCTTCCTCTTAAAAGAAACAATTGCAGAAGCCAAGTGACTAATTTTTTTCTAACCACAAAAGTCAACCAAGTTAAATTAATTTGTATTTTCAAACCTATTCGTGTAAAACATATTTGGCTTTGTGAAGACATCTCTTTACAAGTTACAATTATACTAAAAATGGAAGAGTATTATATTCTGAAGATATATTTTTTTCAGTAAACTTAAAACAAAAACTATAAACATATAAGTTCACAAATCATCAGAGTTTAGCTTTACAAATTTTCAGGAACTAAATCAACCCATGTAAGAGTATACAGACCAAGAAAGAGAATGATGTTAGCAATACACCCTTGCACCCTTTTCTGACCTTTCTGAACTATACAAAAATGGAATCATGCAGTGTATACACTTTAGTATCTGGCTTCTTTTATTTGACATTATATATCTAGTAGCAGTTTTTTCATTATCATGAGAAGAGCCAACTCACTGGGAAAGACCCTGATGTGGGGAAAGACTGAAGGCAAAGGGAGAAAAGGGAGGCAGAAAATGAGATGGTTAGATACATCACTGACTCTATGGACATGAATCTGAGAAAACTCAGAGATAGTGAAGGACAGGAAAGCTTGATGTGCTACAGTCCATGGGGTTGCAAAGAGTCAGACATGACTTAGTGATTGAACAGCAACAACAATCTAGCAGTAGTTTATTCAGTATCATTATTATGTAATATTTTGTTGCATGGATATAGTAAGGTTTGTTTATTCTGTTCTAATGTTGATAGACATTTGATTGATTCCAGATTTTGATTCTATGAATTGTGATGCTGTGAACATTCTTCTATATGTTTTTCCTAAAAACATGGCTGCATATCTGTTCAGAACACAATGTATCCTTCTGAGTTTGTCTCAGCAGTATGCTTGTGAGATCCATCACATCTCTGTTTATGGCAGTAGCCCATTCATTCTCTTTACCCTGCAATGTCAGATTGCTCTGTTTTGATATGTGGTTTTCTTTCTGGTTTCCTCATGGTTGCACATTTTTCTGATTTAGGTTGAATTTGTCTAGCATGATGTTTGCTCCAGAGAATGTCTGTTAATAGCCTACTTATTCTTTGCCTCCTTACTTCCACACAGAACATCTCCCTCAGTCCGTCAGTTTAACACTTGGCAATCAAAGCTTAGTGGCCCAGAACAATGAACTATTACTGGTTTCATCATGAGAAAACCCGAGAAAATACTCACTCTATACAAAGAGTTTAAAGACTTCTAGCATTTTTAATTAATAAGATAATAAAGTACAAATGAATTGACTAATTATTTAAACTAGAGATAAAGTCAACAACGTCTTAAGAACCATCCAGCCTGAAGCTTGCTGATGAGACGTCCAGAACCACCTGGTAGGACTGATGCAAATGAGTGATTCTTTCCCCAGTTTTACATGACCTTTAATTTGGAATAAGTGATGTTTTCTTCTTCCCAGCAGCAGCAATGACCTTATGGTTATTTTATTTCCTTTTTGCTTTCTTTATAATTAAGCAAAATCAATGCCTAATTTACTAAAACCTTCAGTTTACACTGCTATTTTATCTCATATTTTGATTACCTTCCTGTGTTTCTAGAAACTGAGTAGAAAGTTATGGGAAGAAGAAAACATCACTTATTCAAAATTTCCAGTTTTACATGACCTTTAATTTGGAATAAGTGATGTTTTCTTCTTCCCAGCAGCAGCAATGACCTTATGGTTATTTTATTTCCTTTTTGCTTTCTTTATAATTAAGCAAAATCAATGCCTAATTTACTAAAACCTTCAGTTTACACTGCTATTTTATCTCATATTTTGATTACCTTCCTGTGTTTCTAGAAACTGAGTAGAAAGTTATGGGAAGAAGAAAACATCACTTATTCAAAATTAAAGTGAAAGTGAAGTCGCTCAGTCGTGTCCGACTCTGCGACCCCATGGACTGTAGCCCACCAGGCTCCTCCGTCCATGGGATTCTCCAGGCAAGAATACTGGAGTGGGTTGCCACTTCCTTCTCCAGGGGATCTTCCCGACCCAGGGATCGAACCCAGGTCTCCCGCATTGCAGACAGACGCTTTAACCTCTGAGCCACCAGGGAAGCCCATTCAAAATTAAAGGTCATGTAAAACTGGGGAAAGAATCATTCAGTTGCATCAATCCTACCAGGTGGCTCTGGCCGTCTCATCAGCAAGCTTCAGGCTGGATGATTCTTAAGATGTTGTTGACTTTATCTCTAGTATAAATAATTAGTCAATTCATTTGTATTTTATCTTATCTTGATTTTTAGTTTCTGATACTATGACAGCTGTATTTTATTCTTCACTTAAATAAAAGTTTATTAGTTAAGTAAAATGTTACTGCTCAAGTACTATATTTTTAATTCTAATTTTTCTACTATTAATACATAATTTCAACATTGCTTAGAGATGTTTGCCAATAGTGGTGTTAGAAGTAAGGGCTTAATGAACAGTATTCTCAAAAACTTATAGATATCTTAAGTGACCACAAGGATTTTTTAGAATAGGCTGAAAACACAAATGATCACAGTTGTCTTATGTTACCATCTATTTCATATTTTCCCAAATTATTTTTGGAATAACATTATTGATGGTGGATTTGTATATTTCAGTTCTGGGAGGGAAAACAGCAGGAAGGGCATTTGAGAATAATTAATTTAATATTGAAATATTTTTGAGGATATTATCATAATGAACTGTCAAAGAAAACTTGTACCAGATAGAGTTAAAAAGGCAAGGAAGACTTTATTCAAGACTATTGCAATAGAGGTTAAAACTATTTTAATGGGGAGATATACTCAACTCCACTGAAACCAAGGACAAGAAGATTTTTAAAGAGTGGAGTGAGCTAATGTAAAAGTATTGGAGGACATTAGGGATGGAAGTTGGTCCATGTGATTATGCCATCTGTGTTTGCTAATTGATTTAACAAATTTAGGGTCCTACTCCCTTACAGAGACTGGAAGATAGGGACCCCATCTTCTTGATGATTATTTATCAAAGGGATAACTTTCAAGTCCTTGAAAAATACATCTTTAGGTTGTATAAGATTTACATTTCATGGGACAGAGGAAGAATTTCCAGTGACAAATTTTCTAAAGTAAATACTGTAAGAAAAGATAGGTCTGGGGACTATGGTAAAAAAAAAAAAAAAAAAAAAAACAAAAACTTAAAGTTTAATCAAATTGAGGGTAAGTTAGGGCTTTCTTGGTCAATAAAAATTATTTTCATACAAAGAGTCATGTACAAAATTATGTTTTTAATCCAGTAGTATGTTTCTCAAAAAACAAACAACCTAATTATCCTTGTACCTAGTTTTGTCTTGAATAAGCAAATTGAAATTTACTCTGATTCCTGCTTAGATAGAATTATAAAAATGTATAATAAAATATTTATTATATAAGGTCTATTTAATCAATCATACTCCTATAATTTCAATATAAATATACATTAATTTTCAGGCATAACTTTTAAAATAATTTAAAATTCAATCTCAATACCAACTGCTTTAAATATCTCATATTCTTGAAATGAATCCAATTATATGGGAATTTTTACAAGGTAGGCCTGATTAGTTTAATTTCTTCTGAAAGAAGAAACCCCAAAGCAGTGACTACCTCTGAAATTAAAAGATACTTACTCCTTGGAAGGAAAATTATGACCAACCTAGATAGCATACTGAAAAGCAGAGACATTACTTTGCCAAAAATGGTCCATCTAGTCAAGGCTATGGTTTTTCCAGTGGTCATGTATGGATGTGAGGGTTGGACTGTGAAGAAAGCTGAGCACCGAAGAATTGATGCTTTTGAACTGTGGTGTTGGAGAAGACTCTTGAGAGGGACTGCAGAAAGATCCAACCAGTCCATTCTGAAGGAGAACAGCCCTGGGATTTCTTTGAAAGGAATGATGCTAAATCTGAAACTCCAGTACTTTGGCCAGCTCATGCGAAGAGTTGACTCATTGGAAAAGACCCTGATGCTGGGAGGGATTGGGGGCAGGAGGAGAAGGGGACAACAGAGGATGAGATGGCTGGATGGCATCACTGACTCAATGGACATGAGTTTGAGTGAACTCCAGGAGTTGGTGATGGACAGGGAGGCCTGGCATGCTGCGAAACATGGGATCGCAAAAGTTGGACATGACTGAGCAACTGAACTGAACTGAGCCTCTGTACCATAGATAATTTCCAAGTTGCTGTAATTTAGTGTTACTGTCAAATAATAATAAAATACTTCAACTTCTTTGCCTAACATGCATGAGTATATTTAATCGTTATTAAAATGATGCAAGACATCAGACAAGAAAACATGGGAAAAAAATCTTAAAATTACCTTTTGCATGTTAATTGTCCACTGTTCAGAGATCTGTCAACACTTAGTCATTTTGTACAGGATTATATAAGTTACCACTTCCTGTCTTGGTCTTAGCCATAACTTTTCTGTTTTCCAGATATGTTGTCTTACTTTCTCTCTCTGCTTGTCAAACTGTTATTTCTAAATTTCACATTATTACCGACAATAAATAAATGATATGCATGGGTATATCCAAAAATTCTATTAAAATTTATTTTGCATGAAGTGGTTTTACACTTTGTATCATAAATAATGTAAAAGAAACAGGTTTTAAATGATTTCTCATAACTATACTATTCAAAAGGTAAAATAATGCTTTCTTCATTAATAAAATAAAATTAGATCACAGACTACTGGTTTTTTTTTTAAATCAGTTTGTATATCTGAGAATTGGTACAATATCCCTCATACCACAATGGCTCACATATTTGCTTCCTATAATTTAATCGAATATGAATAATTTTGGAACAAATGAATAAACATAGATGAAACCGTACTGGTTTCCCAAGATCTTAGTTTAAGAATTTGTCATAGTTTTTAAACAAAAAAAGAATAAACCTTTGTGGAGTTTTGGTTTTGGAAATACACGTAACTTTCTGGTTTCCATACATCTTTTATAAACAAGATTTGAAAAACACAGCAAGTCACAGATTTAAAAAATCATTTACCTTTTACCCTTTATGGGTTTGTTCTAACTTAGATTCTGATCTACTTACTGTTCTCGAGCAACAACATGAGCCAGTGTTGAATCACAGTGAGAGTAGCCTTGAGTTGTCTTCATATAAAGATCTTCAAAATTTTCAGAGAAGTTGTCAAGTCTTTGTTAAAATACAGAATTAATTTTAAGCATGTGTATTGTTTAGCTCCTTACAGACCTCAATATTATCTTTAAAAAAGCAAAATAGAGAACATGTACTATCTCCCTGACAATAACAATAATGGGTCTGAGAACTGCTCTACTTGCAAGCTAACAAGATAATCTGCCACAGAGTTTCGTAGATTCTGGGAAAAAGTAAAAGACTACAGGGTCAGAAGCAAAGGAGTTTATTATTCACAGCAATAACATCAGCCAAATGTATCAGCATTTCCTCGTATGATTCCCCAGGTGTCATTTCTCACAAGGCAACAAACACTGAGAGGGCAAAATGATACCTGCACTCACAGCAGAGTACCTTCAATCTTGGAGAACTTGAAGATAATTTGCTTTAGGATATCTGTGCTCCAGAGGGAGATACTATTCTATCTTCCAAACTGCTCACTATAAAAACAGTCTCTTTTCTCTGTTTGGTTTCCACAATAGGAGATACATTTTATTTTATTCTATTTAACTATGAAGAGTAAAATAAAGATTACAATCTGAGCCAAAATCTGTTCTTTTTTTCTACTGAGTTGAGTCAAAATGTTTTGACACTTGTTTGATGTTATCCTTAACCAGCTTCTTTTCTGCATTCTGTTTGCAGTTGCTCGCCATGTTAATATTTAAATAACCACAGCCTATGCCCTCTTATATGAGTAATATGAGTCACAAATTAAATGATTCTTGGACCTTCTGTTTAAGAGATGCTAATTACAATGGCTACAATAAGACATAGTATATGCATGTAAAAATAACAAAATATAAGGGACTGAATAGGAACAGAGCTAACTGCCAAGGTAAATATTAGTGCTATATAAAGTCACTTATTTCAGATAAAACTATTTACAAAAATAAGTGCTAATGGACCATCCCTTCTAAAGAATTTATTTAAATAGAAGTTTTAGTTCAGTTGAACATAAAGGTATAGCCTTCAGTTGTCAACAGAATTAAATTTGTCAATTTGTTCTCAAAGTCACTTTAGAATATCACTGTCCAACAGTGAACAATTTGAGTCTCATATGCAATTTGAAAAGTTCTAGTGTGTTTGTGTGTGTGTACTCAGTCATGTCTGACTCTTTGCGACCTCATGGACTGCAGTTCCCCAGGCTTCTCTGTTCATGAAATTTTCCAGGCAAGAATACTGGAGTGAGTTGCCATTTCCTTCTGCAGGGGATCTTCCCAACCCAGGGAGGGAACCTGTGTCTCTTCCATGTCCTGCATTGGCAGGCAGATTCTTTACTGCTGCTCCACCTAGGAAAAGGTCTAAGAGGCACATTAAAAATAGAAACAGGTGAATTTAAATTTGATACATTTTATTTAAGCCTATGTATCAAAAGTATTATTCTTATTATGTAGTCAACATAGAGGGCTTCCCAGGTGGTGCTATTGGTACAGAATCTGCCTTCCAATGCAGGAAATGAGATGCAGGTCTGATTCCTGGGTCAGGAAGAGCACGTGGAGGAGGGCACATCAACCCATTCCTATATTTCTGCCTGGAGAATCCCATGCACAGAAGATCCTGGTGGACCACAGTCCATAAGGTCACAAAGAGTCAGGCGCAACACAACTGAAGTGACTTGGCACAGCACAGCTCAGTCAACATAGAATTATTAATAAATTTATTTAAATTGTTTCTTTAGCCTAAACTTTCAAATTACAGTGTGTATTTTATACTTTTGGTACATCTCAGCTTGAACAGGACACATTGAAGTGCTCAGTACCCATAAGTGGCTAATGCCTCCCATATTGGACAATGTGAAAGATGAAGTTCACTTTTATGTAACTGCTTCATCAAACTCACAAAATGACTATTAAATTAAAATTACGTGATGCCAAGATACCCTCTATAAATCTACCTAAACAAACTTTTTAGATTTAATCTTCAATTATAACAGAATGATACCACAGCAAGAATATTGGATTAGGAGCCCAGAGTCACAAACTGAAGTTCCTACATATTAGCTATAGGACCTTGAGCGAGTCATTTAGACTTTTGGGTCTTATTCCCTATATGTACAAGAAAAGTTTTGGATTTCATGATTTGTAAACTAGTTTTAGTTCTAAAATTCTGCCAATCTATGTAGACTTCATAAATGGATTGGGGAGGAAATAAAACATCATTAACTTGAGAAATAAGTAACCATGACTTTGGAAAATCAATGGCTATGCTTTACTTCACATAGCCATTAAATTTCCTTTGTATAGAGTCACATAAAAATCATATAAACATACATAGTTAATTTGACATTAAGCAATGAAATAGAAAAATAAACATTTAACAAAAATTATGAAGATTACCTCATGTCTAGATTTGAGGATTAAAAGGTATATCTTTAACCGTATATCATCAAAGTTTCTATTGAGTCATTACATCTAATGCAGAAGCACATTTCTGTCTTCCAAAAAGAAGTCAGGTACAATGAAACAAGTAAAACGTTGTAGAAGAGAAAAACAATGTATTAAACATGCTGCAGTCTTCTTAGACACATGCATTAACCTGTCTGGCTGAAGGTATTTACTGATTCATTTAGCCCAAAACATTGTCCTGTACAAATTCAACCTTTTACATAGCTATACACCAGCAGGCAGCTCAAAGAAATATTCAAGTTCCACTGCAATGGGAAGTTAATCATCAAGTTAGCTTCCTCATTTTTTTTGGACAATTGAGTCAATCATATTGAATTTTCCCTTTAACATTTCGGCTTTTTTTCCTGACAAAATGTGATTTGGCCCTACAAGGAGAAAAAAAGAAAAAGACCAGTATTGATAGACCAATTACAGGTACAGGAATATTTACTTTGCAAACATTGAATCTGTTATTTCTTTACTGATGACCCTCTGTGCTTGATTTCAGATTTCAGGGAAAAAAATTACTGTTCCCTTAATTTTTATGGCAATGTGAGCCTGCAAACATTCATTGAGAATATGCCCTTGCCCCTTATTTAACCACTATCAATTGTATTACCAAAACATACTTTGTGTTATCTTTAAGAATAAATCTCATTGAATCACTACTGAAAAATCCCTCTATTATATGAGTGCTTGTATTTTATACATAAAGACAATGTGCATTTAAAAAAATCCAAAATAGCTGACCTGCTACTTGTCTTACACCTAGGGAACCATGACTTTACTTCATGGAAGGTCAAAGACCTCAGAATAGTTTGGGATCCCTAAGTAGACAGAAATTTCCAAAATCAACAAGCACGGCTGGTGAAATAACAGACTTCTAAAATGTCCAATCCTGCACTCCTTAATGGAAGCTCAGGATAGAAATTCATTCTATAGTCTTAGTACTTGCTCAATAATTTTTGTCCAAGGAAGTTTACATAATTAATATCGTTAGTTGCAAACATTCAGAACAAAACAAAAAGCCTTCTAGTTAAACCAAATACCATTTAAGATTGTGTGTGTGTGTGTGTGTGTGTATGTGTGTGCTCAGTCATGTTCAACTCTTTGCAGCCCTATGGACTGTAGCCCACCAGGTTCCACTGTCCATAGGATTTTTTAGGCAAGAATAGTGGAGTGGATTGCCATTTCCTACCCAAGAGGATCTTCCTGACCCAGGGACTGAATCTGCATCTCTTGTGTTTCTTACATTGGCAGATGGATTTTTTTTACCACTAGAGAAGTTGCTCTATTTAAGATTATTTATGATCACAATGGAGAAAGTGATAACAAAAACTATACAAACCTATGAAAAAAATTTTTTAAAGGAGTATCATGGCAATTTTAATAAACCCATCTGAAAATATATATTCAAATTTTAGGAGAACTTACCTGTTATTTGCTATTTGTTTAGAGCTCAGGCACTGTCAAGTTTCATGTTAATGTATACATTTCCTTTTGTAGAAAAGATAACTCCAAGGGCTACGAACATAACTAGTTTGTATGTAAGTTAGCAATCGTTTATAATATTCTTTTTAAAAAAGGACTTTCACAAGGGACTTTTTATTTTGGTTATTTAATTGCGTGTAGAGTCACCATTTGACTAGTTCATTAATCAATGAGTTGAATAAATTAATCAATGCACACTCATGTATGGGAGTCATGTTTTTAACATTTGAACTTGACACTTTATCACTTAAAACTATCTTGGAAACTAATTATTCATTTTACTCAGATATCTTAAAAACTGCTACCGGGAGTCAAATCATACTTCTAAACAGTTTAGCCACTTGGGCAAATACCTCTCCTAACAGGACAACAGTCTGTTCACCTCAGCAAACAGGTGATTGCTTCTCTACTGACTTGCTTACTTTATTATGTCAGAAACTTTGGCCAAGCCCAGATAGTTTTCTGCTTTGAGCTTAGACTGTAAAATCCTGTAAACATATTTTCCTGATTTTACCCTCTGACACAATGAAATCACATGACACTAGATTCACAAACCTGTATTCTCTCCTAACCATCCCTTCCCCAAAGCCACAAATATTCTGTCAAGATGCATTTTCCTTTAATAAAAGGTCTAACAAAGTTAGCTCAACTTGAGCAACAGGTTATTTTGGGGTCTTTTGAAAATGGAGTTGACAGTTGATATTCTGGGCCAAGGACTTGGCTTTGAGTTGTTTTGAAGATGTTTTCTGTTTGTGAGGATTGTGTTAATTAGTGGGTGAAGAGCATGACTTTATCAGATTACAAAAGTGTTCTACCTCTCCAAAATATAAGGTCTATTTAAAATATTTACTTTCCAGATTACTTTAATGATAATTAAAAAACTCTAGATCCACCTAATTGTCACACCTTCAGAAGTTAAGTTCTTTAGACAACTGGGTAGGATAGTTGTTATGTAGTTTTTTCCTGGAATGGCAATAGCTTTAGTTCTTTTAAAACTTCAGTAAAGTTCCCCCAGTGTATGCTTGTATGTAAAAATCAAGACCATGGCTGCTAAACAGAGTTTTGAAGTAAGTGAAGTTGCATAAAATGTTTAGATAATAATTTAATTAGTCCCCTAACCCACCCCTTTTTCCTAGTAGATATATTTTTAATCTCATAGTAATAACTAATGGTTTTGAGAACAAAGGCTTTCAACTGCCAAAATTTGGCTCTTTGGATAAAAGGTGTTTTGACATTGCATAAATCATAGCTAAAATATTAAATAGAAATGTGTTCAGTCACTCAGTTGTGTCTGAATCTTTGTGGCCCCACAGATTGTTGTCTACCAGGCACTCTGTCCATGAAATTTCTAAGCAAGAATACTAGAATGGGTTGCCATTTCCCTCTCCATGGAATCTTCCCAATCCAGGGATCAAACCCGTGTCGCCTGCACAGACAGGTGGTTTCTTTACCACTGAGCCATCAGAGAAGCTACTTAAAAAACATAGTATAAATAATAAATAAAGGATTTGAAGAACACACATGTGTACAAGCTAATTTCTGTCCCAGTGGAATGCAATTTTCATTAGTCAAATACTCAAGAGTAAGAGTTGAACCAAGCTGGGCTATCTGCTCATTGCTGAAGGCGTCTTCCACCCTACCAAGGGCCACAGAGGCTTGGTGGGAATCTGAGAGCACTGAGTTTGCCCTTTACTTCCTGTCATGGATCCTCCCAGAGCAGCTTCACCTGCAGCCAGGCCCCAACCTGGCAGAAATCCCTGAATCAAAGTGGAAAAATAAAACTCACCATAGATTGCACTATAGAAAGAATGATTTCTGTTCGTCTCCAAGGCAAACCATTCAATATCACAGTAATCCAAGTCTATGCCTCAACCAGTAATGCTGAAGAAGCTGAGGTTGAACAGTTCTATGAAGACCTACAAGACCTTGTAGAACTAACACACCAAAAAGATGTCCTTTTAATTATAGGGGACTGGAATGCAAAAGTAGGAAGACAAGAAACACCTGGAGTAACAGGCAAATTTGGCCTTAGAACACGGAATGAAGCAGGGCAAAGACTAATAGAGTTTTGCCAAAAAAAAAAAATGCACTGGTCATAGCAAACACCCTCTTCCAGCAACACAAGAGAAGACTCTACACATGGACATCACCAGATGGTCAACACTGAAATCAGATTGATTCTATTCTTTGCAGCCAAAGATGGAGAAGCTCTA
>SJYX01014766.1:57929-77152 GCA_006410675.1 Oreotragus oreotragus | reverse complement strand
GCTGAAGAAGGCTTTCTTACCTCTTCTTGCTAGTCTTTGGAACTCTGCATTCAGATGCTTATATCTTTCCTCAGTAACACCATACAAACATCTCATGCCCTGTTGTCCCCTTCTTCTCTTGTCCTCAATCTTTCCCAGCAACAGGGTGCTTTCCAAGGAGTCAGTTTTTTGCATCAGGTGGCCAAAGTGTTAGAACTTCAGCTTCGGCATCAGTCTTTCCAATGAATTTTCAGGACAGGACTGACTTCCTTTAGGATTGACTGGTTTGATCTCCTTGCAGTTCAAGGGACTCTAAGAGTTTTCTCCAGCACCACAGTTCAGAGCATCAATTCTTTGGCACTCAACTTTCTTTTAGTGGCCACAGGACTTGGAAAGGTCAGTTTTCATTCCAATTCCAAAGAAAGGCAATACCAAAGAATTTTCTAACTACCACACAATTGCACTCATCTCACACACTAGCAAAGTAATGCTCAGAATTCTCCAAGCCAGGCTTCAACAGTACATTAACTTTGAACTTCCAGATGTTCAAGCTGAATTTAGAAAAGAAAGAGGAGCCAGGGATCAATTTGCCAACATCCACTGGATTATTAAAAAAAAAAAAAAAACACACACACACGAGAATACCAGAAGAATATCTATTTTTGCTTTTTATTAGACCTAAGCCTTTGGCTATGTAAATCACAACGAACTGTGGAAAATTCTTCAAGAGATGGGAATACCAGGCCACCTTACCTGCCTCTTGAGAAATTTATATGCAGGTCAAGAAGCAATAGTCAGAATTGGATGTGGAACAACAGACTGGTTCCAAATTGGGAAAAGAGTATGTCAAAGCTGTATATTGTCACCCCGTTTATTTAACCTTTATGCAGAGTACATCATACAAAATGCAGGGCTGGATGAAACACAAGCTGGAATCAGGATTGTCAGGAGAAATATCAATAACCTCAGATATGCATATGACACCACCCTATGACAGAAAGTGAAAAGGAACTAAAAAGCCTCTTGATGAAAGTGAAAGTGGAGAGTGAAAAAGTTGGTTTAAAACTCAACATTCAAAAAACCAAGATTGTGGCATCCAGTCCCATCATATCATGGGTAAATATGGGGGAAACAGTGGAAAACAGTTTCAGACTTTATTTTCTTGGGCTCCAAAATTCCTACAGAAAGTGACTGCAGGCATAAAATTATAAAAAATGCTTGCTTCTTGGAAGAAAAGTTATTAAAAAACCAAGATTGTGGCATCCAGTCCCATCATATCATGGGTAAATATGGGGGAAACAGTGGAAAACAGTTTCAGACTTTATTTTCTTGGGCTCCAAAATTCCTACAGAAAGTGACTGCAGGCATAAAATTATAAAAAATGCTTGCTTCTTGGAAGAAAAGTTATGACTAGCCTAGAGAGCATATTGAAAAGCAGAGACATTACTTTGCTGACAAAGGTCCCAATAATCAAAGCTATGGTTTCTCCAATAGTCATGTATGGATGTGAGAGTTGGTCTATAAAGAAAGCTGAGTGCCAAAGAACTGATGCTTTTAAAAGCTTAGTTAGGTTCATTATAAATAAAGAAGTCATAATATTTTTGTGATTGTGAAATTCATAGCTTCCTAGATAGCATACTGAAAAGCAGAGACATTACTTTGCCAACAAAGGTCTGCCTAGTCAAGGCTATTGTTTTTCCAGTGGTAATTTATGGATGTGAGAGTTGGACTGTGAAGAAAGCTGAGCACTGAAGAATTGATGCTTTTGAACTGTGGTGTTGGAGAAGACTCTTGAGAGTCCCTTGGACTGCAAGGATATCCAACCAGTCCATTCTGAAGGAGATCAGCCCTGAGTGTTCTTCAGAAGGAATGATGCTAAAGCTGAAACTTCAGTACTTTGGCCACCTCATGAGAAGAGTTGACTCATTGGAAAAGACTCTGATGCTGGGAGGGGTTGGGGGCAGGAGGAGAAGGGGACGACAGAGGATGAGATGGCTGGATGGCATCACTGACTCGATGGATGTGAGTCTGAGCAAAGTCAGGGAGTTGGTGATGGACACGGAGGCCTGGTGTGTTGCGATTTATGGGGTCGCAAATAGTCGGACACGACTGAGCCACTAATGCATACTTACTTGATGCAAACATAGGAAAAAATATTTTTTTTCTTCCAAGTTTAATTCCTTTTGATTTCCTAGGTTTGGGAGGACAAGCTGATTCTGATGCAGTATTGCACAGTCTACCACCAAAATGCAGACTATAGTTTTATGATTGTAAATATATAGCACACTTCCTAGGCAGATTTTTTTTTTTTTTTAAGATCTTGGAGAGAAATCTAAATTTATGAACTTCTTTTATTTTTTAAAAGGGGTGCCTCATTTTATTTAATAATTACATTACTTCCTGCTTTGCTATATTACATAAAAAGAAATAGCATTATTAGTATTTATTTCAAAGTTGTAGCTTTTGTGGGAAGCCTAAAGTATTTTCTCCCCATGCTTTGCATTTACTATGCTGCTTTGTCCATACTAATATTCAAAGATTCTTTGCAAATTTAAGTGTTAGTGTTAGTCACTCAGTCCTGTCAGACTCTTTGTGACCCCATGGACTGTAGCCCATCAGGCTCCTATGTCCATGAAATTTTCCAGGCAAGGATACTGGAGTGGGTTGTCATTTCCTTCTCTAGGGAAATGCAAATGTTTAAACTCTTTCCTAAGGCATTTTGTTTACTTTTGCTACCCTGGTTATATTTTATTTTAATAAGGCTTTTTATATGTTAATGACATTTTGTTTAACAAATATACATTGAGTACCTATTAGTAGATAGGTACTCTTCTAGGAGTGTGGATTTACAGGAGTATAAAAAGCAAGGTTTATGTTCAATTAGAAGAAAGACAGTACAAAAAGTATTACAATAGAAAGTAAAAAGAACAAAAAAGAGCAAAAGGAATGTGGGTTGTGTGATAAAGTAATTTTTAAAGGATGTGTCACTGAGAAAGTGAGATCTGAACAAAGATACAGATTAGCTGAGACAGTTTACACTGTCTGAGACAAAAGTTTCCCAGTTTTACCCAGAGGCAAGAACACATGCCAAGACCGTAAGGAAGGAGTGTGCCTAGTGGATTCTGGGAACAGTCTCTAGGCCAACATGGCTGCAGGAGAGTGAGCTGAGGAACTGGAGTCTGAGGGCAGGTGAGATCAGAAAATTGGGAACGGGGAGGTACAGAGTATGAGGACCCACTGAAGTATGTTATGGGTTTTAGCTTTTAATTTAGTAGTAGATGAATAAAATGTTGAGTTTTCAGCTACAAAAGGTTTCAATCTTATTTTCATTTTAAAAAGAAACTTCTGACTTCTGAAAACACTAATTCCTATAAGGAGAGAAATAAGTAGACCGTTTTCTTTCCCTTTTTAGTTAACAATTTTAATATTCTAGAGCAGTTTTCACTTCACAGTAAAATTAAGAGGAAGATCAGACATTTCCCAGATATCCCCTGCCCCATATATCTTCATATATTACTAACATTTGTTACAACTGATGAAGCTACATTATATTACAATCACCTGAAGCCCATAGTTTCCATTACAATTCACCTTTGGTGTTTTACATTCTAGGGATTTGGACTAATGTATAGGTGATATATACATGCATCATGACAGTACCATAGAATAGTTTCAGATATCCTTTGTGCTCCTCCAATTCACCTTATTCCCCTTAAACTCAGATAATCACTGATCTTTTTACTGTCTCTCCATTATTTTTTTTTTTCAGAATGTCTTATAGTTGAAATCACACACTATGTTGTCTTTTCATGTTGATTTTTTTCCTTTATCAATATGAATTTAAGGTACTTCCATTTTTATTTCCTTTTGTGCTGGCTAATATTCCATTGTCTAGATGTATCACAGTTTATCCATTCACCTACTAAAGGACATCTTGGTTGTCACCAAGTGTTGGAAATGGCCTAGAGCCGCTATAAGCAGCCGGTGAAAACTGTTAGTCACTCAGTTGTGTCTTACTCTTTGCAACCCCATGGATTGTAGTCCACCAGGCTTCTCTGTCCATGAAATTCTTTAGGCAAGAATACCTAAGTGGATTGCTGTTCCCTCCTCCTCCAGGAGATCTGCCAAACCTCAGGATTGAACCCAGGTCTTCGGCATGGTGCGTGCATGTGAGCCAAGTTACTTCATGTCAGACTCTTTGTGACCCCATGGACTGTAGCCCACCAGCTCTTCTATCCATGGGATTCTCCAGGCAAGAATACTGGAGAATACTAGGCTGCCAAAGCTCTCCTCTAGGGGATATTCCTGACTCAGGGATCAAACCCATGTCTCTTGAGTCTCCTGCATTGGCAGGCAGGTTCTTTACCACGAATGCCACCTGGGAAGCCCTGTACAGGGTTTTGTGTAGATGTAAGTTTTCAACTCTTTTGTGTAATTACCAAGGGGCAATACTGATGGTATGATTTCTCCTATGGCTTCCCCTCTCTTAAGACTCAGAAAAATTGTTTGTTTTTTTTTTCAATGTGTTTAGCTTTTACATGTTGGGATAGAATGGTGACTTCCAAGTTCCTATTATGTGGAACAACAAACAGGAAACTATCTTTTAAAATATTGCTTTTTTTTGAGAAATGATAATGGTTTGGAGCAAAGTTATGAGATATGGTAAGGAAAACTGAATATGTTCTAAAGTTAGAGTGAATAGGATTTGATAATGGAGCAGACTTGAAACTGAAGGTTGCAGTCAATTGCTGCTGTTTATTTATTTTTAAATTAATGACTGAATATCAATTATCAGAGTGATAAACAGCATAAAGAATTGTCAATGTTGATACTTCATTTTAAAGTAGAATTTATTTTTTATTTAGAACATTCTGCTGCTGCTGCTAAGTCGCTTCAGTCTTGTCTGACTCTGTGCGACCCCAGAGATGGCAGCCCATCAGGCTCCCCCATCCCCGGGATTCTTCAGGCAAGAACATTGGAGTGGGTTGCCATTTCCTTCTCCAATGCATGAAAGTGAAAAGTGAGAGGGAAGTTGCTCAGTTGTGTCCAACTCAGCGACCCCATGGACTGCAGCCTACCAAGCTCCTCCGTTAATGGGATTTTCCAGGCAAGAGTACTGGAGTGGGGTGCCATTGCCTTCTCCATATTTAGAACATAGAAATGTGTATATATATTTTTTCTGATGAAAAAAGTAATAAGAGGTTCAACAGAACTAATTTTTCTGTTTTAAGAAAGACTGAGATACTTTTGGAAACATTAAGTAAGTTTGTTTCTGAACTAATTTGGAAAAAGCATTGTTTACAAAAATGTTTACATAGGATACCTACTACATTGCTACTGCTTGGGTCATTTTACACTGATTATGTTTTGAAGCTAACAGTAATGAGAAAATCATGTCATAGAGAATAGTTTTAAGGTTTTAAAATTATTTACCAATTTTATTAATTAACTTGTATTTATCTCTTTAGGATTAACTTCATTTTTAGTTCAAAATATTATCACAGAAACCTTCATTATTCTGGAATATAATTAACCAGAACAAATTAAATTTATAGGTTGCAGTCATTTTTTAAATGTGTTTATTTTTTAATTGAAGGATAATTGCTTTATGGAATTTTTTGTTTTATGTCAAATTTCAACATAAATCAGCCATCAGTTCAGTTCAGTTCAGTTGCTCAGTCGTTTTGACTCTTTGTGATCCCATGAATTGCAGCACGCCAGGCCTCCCTGTCCATCACCAACTCCCAGAGTTCACTCAAACTCATGTCCATTGAGTCAGTGATGCCATCCAGCCATCTCATCCTTTGTCATCTCCTTCTCCTCCTGCCCCCAATCCCTCCCAGCATCAGAGTCTTTTCCAATGAGTCATCTCTTCGCATGAGGTGGCCAAAGTATTGGAGTTTCAGCTTCAGCATCAGTCCTTCCAATGAACACCTAAGACTGATATTTAGAATGGACTGGTTAGATCTCCTTGCAGTCCAAGGAACTCTCAGGAGTCTTCTCCAACACCACAGTTCAAAAGCATCAATTCTTTGGCACTCAGCTTTCTTCACAGTCCAACTCTCACATCCATACATGACCACAGGAAAAACCATAGCCTTGACTAGATGGACATTTGCTGACAAAGTAATGTCTCTGGTTTTGAATATGCTATCTAGGTTGGTCATAACTTTCCTCCCAAGGAGTAAGCGTCTTTTCTTTGCATGGCTGCAATCACATCTGCAGTGATTTTGGAGCCCAAAAAAATAAAATCTGACACTGTTTCCACTGTTTCCCCATCTATTTCCCATGAAGTGATGGGACCAGATGCCATGATCTTCGTTTTCTGAATGGTGAGTTTTAAGCCAATGTTTTCACTCTCCTCTTTCACTTTCATCAAGAGGTTTTTTAAGTTCTTCTTCACTTTCTGCCATAAGGGTAGTGTCATNGGACCAGATGCCATGATCTTCGTTTTCTGAATGTTGAGTTTTAAGCCAACTTTTTCACTCTCTTCTTTCACTTTCATCAAGAGGCTTTTTAGTTCCTCTTCACTTCCTGCCATAGGGTTGGTGTCATCTGTATATCTGAGGTTATTGATACTTCTCCCAGCAATCTTGATTCCAGCTTGTGCTTCTTCCAGCCCAGCATTTCTCATGATGTACTCTTCATATAAGTTAAATAAGCAGGATAACAATATACAGCCTTGATGTACTCCTTTTCCTATTTGGAAGCAGTCTGTTCTATATCCAATTCTAACTGTTGCTACCTGACTTGCATACAGATTTCTCAAGAGGCATGTCAGGTGGTCTGGTATACCCATCTCTTTCAGAATTTTCCACTGTTTATTGTGATCCACAGAACCAAAGTCTTTGGTATAGTCAATAAAGCAGAATTAGAGGTTTTTCTAGAACTTTCTTGCCTTTTCCATGATTGAGCAGATATTGAGAATTTGAGCTCTGGTTCCTCTGCCTTATGTAAAACCAGCTTGTACATCTGGAAGTTCATGGTTCATGTATTGCTGAAGCCTGGCTTGGAGAATTTTGAGCATTACTCTACTAGCATGTGAGATGAGTGCAATTATGCAGTAGTTTGAGCATTCTTTGGCATTGCTTTCATTCAGATTGGAATGAAAACTGACTTTTCCAGTCCTGTGGCCACTGCTGAGTTTTCCAAATTTGCTGGCATATTGAGTGCAGCACTCTCACAGCATCATCTTTTAGGATTAGAAATAGCTCAACTGGAATTTCATCACCTCCACTAGCTTTGTTTGTAGTGATGCTTTCTAAGGCCCACTTGACTTCACATTCCAGGATGTCTGGCTTTATGTGAGTGATTACAGCATCGTGATTATCTGGGTCTTGAAGATCTCTTTTGTACAGTTCTTTTGTGTATTCTTGCCACCTCTTCTTAATATCTTCTGCTTCTGTGAGATCCATACCATTTCTGTCCTTTATTGAGCCCATCTTTGCATGCAATGTTCCCTTGGTATCTCTAATTTTCTTGAAGAGATCTCTAGTCTTTCCCATTATGTTGTTTTCTTCTATTCCTTTGCATTGATCACTGAGGAAATCCCCCCCCCTTTTTTTTAATCTCTCCTTGCTATTCTTTGGAACTCTGCATTCAGATGCTTATATCTTTCCTTTTCTCCTTTTCCTTTCATTTCTCTTCTTTTCATAGCTATTTGCAAGGCCTCTTCAACAACCATTTTTCTTTTTTGCATTTCTTTTCCATGGGGATGGTCTTTATCCCTGTCTCCTGTACCATGTCACAAACCTCCATCCATAGTTCATCAGGCACTCTTTCTATCAGATCTGGTCCCTTAAATCTATTTCTCACTCCCACTCTATAATCATAAGGGATTTGATTTAGGTCATACTTGAATGGTCTAGTGGTTTTCCCTACTTTCTTCAATTTGAGTCTGAATTTGGCAATAAGGAGTTCATAATCTGAGCCACAGTCAGCTCCTGATCTTATTTTTGCTGACTGTATAGAACTTCTCCATCTTTGGCTGCGAAGAATACAATAAATCTAATTTCACTGTTGGCCATCTGGTGTTGTCCATATCTAGAGTCTTCCTTTGTGTTGTTGGAAGAAGGCGTTTGCTATGACCAGTGTGTTATCTTGGCAGAACTCTATTAGCCTTTGCCCTGCTTCATTCCATATTTCAAGGCCAAATTTGCCTGTTACTCCAAGTGTCCACTCCAGTATTCTTGCCTGGAGAATCCCATGGACATAGGAGCCTGGTGGCCTACAGTCCATGGGGTGGCAAAGAGTCGGACATGACTGAGTGACTTCACTTCTTCACTTCTTCTTTCAAGTGTTTCTTGACTTCCTACTTTTGCATTCCAGTCCCCTATAATGAAAAGGACATCTTTTTTGGGTTTTATTTCTAAAAGGTCTTGTAGGTCTTCAAAGAACCATTCAACTTCAGCTTCCTCAGCATTCCTGGTTGAGGCATAGATGTGAATCACAGTGATATTGAATGGTTTGCCTTGGAGAAGAACAGAGATCATTCTGTTGTTTTTGAGATTGCATCCAGGTACTGCATTTTGGACTCTTTTGTTGACCATGATAGCTACTCCATTTCTTCTGAGGGACTCCTGTGTACAGTAGTAGATATAATGGTCATCTGAGTTAAATTCACCCTATCCAGTCCATTTAAGTTCACTGATTCCTAGTATGTCGACGTTCACTCTTGCTATCTCCTGTTTGACCACTTCCAATTTGCCTTGATTCATGGACCTAACATTCCAGATTCCTATGCAATATTGCTCTTTATAGCATCGGACCTTGCTTCTACCACATCCACAACTGGGTATTGTTTTTGCTTTGGCTCCATCCCTTCATTCTTTCTGGAGTTATTTCTCCACTGATCTCCAGTAGCATATTGGGTACCTACTGACCTGGGGCATTCCCCTTTCAGTATCCGATTGTTTTGCCTTTTCATACTGTTCATGGGGTTCTCAAGGCAAGAATACAGAAGTGGTTTGCCATTCCCTTCTCCAGTG
This sequence comes from Oreotragus oreotragus, assembly GCA_006410675.1. Lineage (NCBI taxonomy): Eukaryota > Metazoa > Chordata > Mammalia > Artiodactyla > Bovidae > Oreotragus > Oreotragus oreotragus. The sequence goes on along the minus strand of SJYX01014766.1, from coordinate 68,186 downwards.
GACCACATTCTGTCAGACCACTCCACCATGACCCATTCGTCTTGGGTGATCCCACACGGCATGGCTTAGTTTCATTGAGTTAGACAAAGCTGCGTTCCATGTGATCAGATTGGCTAGTTTTCTGNCATTCTGTCACACCATGACCTATTCGTCTTGGGTGATCCCACACGGCATGGCTTAGTTTCATTGAGTTAGACAAAGCTGCGTTCCATGTGATCAGATTGGCTAGTTTTCTGTGATTATGGTTTCAGCACGTCTGCCCTCTGATGCTCTCTCGCAACACCTACCATCTTACTTGAGTTTCTCCTACCTTGGACATGGGGTATCTCTTCACGGCTGCTCCAGCAAAGTGCAGCTGCTGCTCCTTACCTTGGATGAGTTGCCCCTCCTGACCTTGAACATGGAGTAGTTCTATCAGCCCTCCTGTGCCCGCGCAGCTGCCACTCCTTGGACATGGGGTAGCTCCTCTTGGCCGCTGCCCCTGACCTCGGGCATGGGGTAGCTCCTCTCAACCTCTCCCTTTTAAACTTCCCTCCCATCTCCCTTCCATGACACCCCTCTTGGTTGATACAGAACCCCTGTTTGAGTTTCCTGAGCCATACAGCAAATTCTGTTGTTTATCTATTTTACATATGGTAGTGTAAGTTTCCATGTTACTCTCTCCATACATCTCACCCTCTCCTCCCCTCTCCCCATGTCCACAAGTGTGCTCTCTATGTCTGTTTCTCCATTAATGCCCTGTAAATAANCCATACAGCAAATTCTGTTGTTTATCTATTTTACATATGGTAGTGTAAGTTTCCATGTTACTCTCTCCATACATCTCACCCTCTCCTCCCCTCTCCCCATGTCCACAAGTGTGCTCTCTATGTCTGTTTCTCCATTAATGCCCTGTAAATAAATTCTTCAGTACTATTTTTCTAGATTCCATACATATGTGTTAGAATATGATATCTATCTTTCTTTTTCTGACTTATTTCACTCTGTATGATAGGTTCAGGGTTCACCCACCACATTAGAACTGACTCAAATGTGTTCCTTTTTCTGGTTGAGTAATATTCCATCGTGTATATGTACCATCACTTCTTTTTTTTTTTTTTTTTTTTTTTTTTTGTGGCATCTTTGTCGGGTTTTGGTATTAGGGTGATGGTGGCCTCATACAATGAGTTTGGAAGTTGACCTTCCTCTGCAATTTTCTGGAAGAGTTTGAGTAGGATAGGTGTTAGCTCTTCTCGAAATTTTTGGTAGAATTCAGCTGTGAAGCCGTCTGGACCTGGGCTTTTGTTTGCTGGAAGATTTCTGATTACAGTTTCAATTTCCATGCTTGTGATGGGTCTGTTAAGATTTTCTGTTTCTTCCTGGTTCACTTTTGGAAAGTTGTACTTTTCTAAGAATTTGTCCATTTCTTCCACGTTGTCCAATTTATTGGCATATAATTGCTGATAGTAGTCTCTTATGATTCTTTGTATTTCTGTGTTGTCTGTTGTGATCTCTCCATTTTCATTTCTGATTTTATTGATTTGATTTTTCTCCCTTTGTTTCTTGATGAGTCTGGCTAATGGTTTGTCAATTTTATTTATCCTTTCAAAGAACCAGCTTTTGGCTTTGTTGATTTTTGCTATGGTCTCTTTTGTTTCTTTTGCATTTATTTCTGCCCTAATTTTTAAGATTTCTTTCCTTCTACTAACTCTGGGGTTCTCCATTTCTTCCTTTTCTAGTTGCTTTAGGTGTAGAGTTAGGTTATTTATTTGACTTTTTTCTTGTTTCCTGAGGTATGCCTGTATTGCTATGAACTTTCCTCTTAGCACTGCTTTTATAGTGTCCCACAGGTTTTGGGTTGTTGTGTTTTCATTTTCATTCATTTCTATGCATATTTTGATTTCTTTTTTGATTTCTTCTGTGATTTGTTGGTTATTCAGAAGCGTATTGTTCAGCCTCCAAATGTTGGAATTTTTAATAGTTTTTCTCCTGTAATTGAGATCTAATCTTAATGCATTATGGTCAGAAAAGATGCTTGGAATGATTTCGATTTTTTTGAATTTATCAAGGTTAGATTTATGTCCCAGGATGTGATCTATCCTGGAGAAGGTTCCGTGAGCACTTGAGAAAAAGGTGAAATTCATTGTTTTGGGGTGAAATGTCCTATAGATATCAATTAGGTCTAACTGGTCTATTGTATCATTTAAAGTTTGCGTTTCTTTGTTAATTTTCTGGTTAGTTGATCTGTCCATAGGTGTGAGTGGGGTATTAAAGTCTCCCACTATTATTGTGTTATTGTCAATTTCCCCTTTCATACTTGTTAGCATTTGTCTTACATATTGCGGTGCTCCTATGTTGGGTGCATATATATTTATAATTGTTATATCTTCTTCTTGGATTGATCCTTTGATCATTATGTAGTGGCCTTCTTTGTCTCTTTTCACAGCCTTTGCTTTAAAGTCTATTTTATCAGCTATGAGTATTGCCACTCCTGCTTTCTTTTGGTCTCTATTTGCATGATATATCTTTTTCCAGCCTTTCACTTTCAGTCTGTTTATGTCCCTTGTTTTGAGGTGGGTTTCTTGTAGACAGCATATACAAGGGTCTTGTTTTTGTATCCATTCAGCCAGTCTTTGTCTTTTGGTTGGGGCATTCAACCCATTTACGTTTAAGGTAATTATTGAGAAGTATGATCCCGTTGCCATTTACTTTATTGTTTTGGGTTCGGGTTTATACACCCTTTTTGTTTCCTGTCTAGAGAATATCCTTTAGCATTTGTTGGAGAGCTGGTTTGGTGGTGCTGAATTCTCTCAGCTTTTGCTTGTCTGTAAAGCTTCTGATTTCTCCTTCGTATTTGAAAGAGATCCTTGCTGGGTACAGTAATCTGGGCTGTAGGTTTTTTTCGTTCAACACTTTAAGTATGTCTTGCCATTCCCTCCTGGCCTGAAGAGTTTCTATTGAAAGATCAGCTGTTATCCTTATGGGAATCCCCTTGTGTGTTATTTGTTGTTTTCCCCTTGCTGCTTTTAATAGTTGTTCTTTGTGTTTGATCTTTGTTAATTTGATTAATATGTGTCTTGGCGTGTTTCGCCTTGGGTTTATCCTATTTGGAACTCTCTGGGTTTCTTGGACTTGGTTGGCTATTTCCTTCCCCATTTTAGGGAAGTTTTCAACTATTATCTCCTCAAGGATTTTCTCATGGTCTTTCTTTTTGTCTTCTTCTTCTGGGACTCCTATAATTCGAATGTTGGAGCGTTTCATATTGTCCTGGAGGTCTCTGAGATTGTCCTCATTTCTTTTAATTCGTTTTTCTCTATTCCTCTCTGATTCATTTATTTCTACCATTCTATCTTCTATTTCACTAATCCTATCTTCTGCCTCCGTTATTCTACTATTTGTTGCCTCCAGAGTGTTCCTGATCTCATTTATTGCATTATTTATTGTACAATGACTCTTTTTTATTTCTTCTAAGTCCTTGTTAAACCTTTCTTGCATCTTCTCAATCCTTGTCTCCAGGCTATTTATCTGTGATTCCATTTTTATTTCAAGATTTTGGATCATTTTCACTATCAATATTCGGAATTCTTTCTCAGGTAGATTCCCTATCTCTTCCTCTTTTGTTTGGTTTGGTGGACATTTCTCCTGTTCCTTTACCTGCTGAGTATTCCTCTGTCTCTTCATCTTGGTTATATTGCTGTGTTTGGGGTGGCCTTTCTATATTTTGGGAATTTGTGGAGTTCTCTTTATTATGGAGTTTCCTCACTGTGGGTAGGGTTGTATCTGTGGCTTGTCAAGGTTTCTTGGTGAGGGAGGCTTGTGCTGGAGTTCTGGTGGGTGGAGCTGGATTTCTTCTCTCTGGAGTGCAATGGAGTGACCAGTAATAGGTTATGAGACGTCAGTGGTTTTGGAGTAACTTTGAGCTTCCTGTATATTGAAGCTCAGGGATGTGTTCTTCTGTTGCTGGAGAATTTGCGTGGTATGTCTTCCTCTGGAACTTGTTGGCCCTTGGGTGGTGCTTGGTTTCAGTATATATATGGAGGTGTTTGATTAGCTCCTATTTATTAATGTTCCGTGGATTCAGGAGTTCTCTGATATTCTCAGGGTTTGGACTTAAGCCTCCTGCTTCTGGTTTTCAGTTTTATTTTTACAGTAGCCTCAAGACGTCTCCATCTATACAGCACCGATGATAAAACATCTAGGTTAAAGGTGAAAAGTTTCTCCACCTTGAGGGACACCCAGAGAGGTTCTCTGAGTTACATGGAGAAGAGAAGAGGGAGGGGTTAGTTAGAGGTGACTGGAATGAGATGAGGTGGGATTAAAAGAGGAGAGAGCAAGCTAGCCAGTAATCACTTCCTTATGTGCGCTCCACAGTCTGGACCGCTCAGAGGTATTCACAGGGTTATACAGGGTAGAGAAGAGGGAGGAAGTAGACAGAGGTGGCTAGGAGGATAAAAGAGGGAAATGAAAAGGAGAGAGACAGATCCAGCCAGTAACCAGTTCCTTAAGTGTTCTCCCCCATCTAGAACACACAGAGATTCACAGAGTTGGGTAGAGAAGAGAAGGGGGAGAGAAGAGACAGAGTCCTCTTGGTGGATAAAAAGCAGAGTCCAAAGGAGGAGAGAGTGGTCAAGCCAGTAATCTCACTCTCAGGTAAAACTGGGTAGTGAAATTTGGGTTTTTAAAAGTACAGAATTGACAACAAAAACCAAAAAGCAAAGATTAAAAATCTAGAGTAAAAAAAAAAAAAAAATTTTTTTTTAAGTAATAAAAAAATAAAAATCTAGAGTAGAGGTTAGATTTTCAAAAATACAATATTAAAGAAAAGAAGAAGAAAGGGGAAAAAAAAGCCACAATAAATATTAAAACAACAGTAACAACAACCTCACTAAAACTATATATGGTGTTTGCTTTAAAAAATAGGGTTTATAGAAATAAAAATTAAAGGAGAAATAGAGGACTTAACAATTTTAAAAAGTTAGAAAAAAAAAAAAAGAATAAAAAGAAAAGAAGAAAATGCAACCATGCAACAACATCAACAAAAAACAACCACAACAACAACAAAACCAAAAAAAAAAAAAGAAAAAAGAAAAAAAAAAATAATGACTGTAAAAGTAGTAAAGATATGTCTGACCCTTTCTCTGGTGTTGTGGGCTGTGTGGGGTCAGTTCCAAGGCGCTTCCTTTTTTTTTTTTTTTTTTTTTTAACTTCTGTTTGCTGGTCTCTTCAGTGTCTGATTTCTGTCCTGTCACAGAGCGGGTGGTGATGGACACTTTGTTTGTTTGTTTTCTCAGGCTCACTTGTTCAGTTGAGCTGTGGGGAGGGATGGATGCTGCAAACAAATAACACTATCGTGTGCCTGCAGTGTCTCAGCCCCGCTGGACCTGACCCTGCTCGCGGCGCACAAACCGCTCAGGCTCTACGTTGCTCCGCCGGGAGCCGTCTGAGGCCGGCCCTAGGCTGCATGCCCTTCCCGGATCTAAGCCACTCAGGTTCGGCGCTCAGGTAGCCTTCAGCGGCGCAGGTTCAATTGGGACTGCGTTTTGTGCTCTTCCCAGGTCCAAGTAGCTCAGGTATTTGGCGAGCACGGTAGCTGGGACTTGTCGCCTTTCTGGTATCTGCCGCTCAGTTTTCTGGGTGTACCGCTGGTACCTCTTGTGAGGCGGATGGTGACTGTCCAGAACCCCCAGCAGTCTTGGCAAAGAAGCCTGCTTGCAATTTGGTAGGTAAAGTCTCTCCAGGGCTGCGATTGCCCCCTTCTAGCCCTTCCGGCTCTGGCTGCCTGTCGCCAGCGGGGGATGGTCTGCAGCCGGCTAGTTCTTTTCCGACCTTTGTTCTGTGCACGGTCCTGGTGGTGTCTTATGTTTGAGCTTTTCGCGTGGTAGCTATCCCACAGTCTGGTTTGCTAGCCCCGGTTGGTTCATTCTGGTTGCGCGGCGGGACGTTCCTGCCCGATTCTGAAAAGCACTGGAGCCCGTGCCTCCTGCGTCTCCCTGCCCTGCCCCCACTTGGTAATGGCAGATGCAGGCGTTTGCGCTGTTTTTCTGCTGGGGGAGTTACTGTTGGGCTTGCAATCTGTTGATTTTAATTATTTATTTATTTTTCCTTCCTGTTATGTTGTCTTCTGTTTCCAAGGCTTGCCACAGACTCGGCAGGGAGAGTGTTTCCTGGTGTTTGGAAACCTCTCTTCTTAAGCTTCCCTTCACGGAATGGAGTTCCCTCCCCACCTCCTTTGTCTCTCCCTCTCTCTTTTTTCTTTTTTCGTCTTTTATATTTTTCCCCCTACCTGTTTTTGAAGTCAATGCTCTGTTTTTCTAGGTGCCTGATGTCCTCTGCCAGCATTCAGAAGTTGTTTTGTGGAATTTGCTCAGCACTGAAATGTTCTTTTGATGAATTTTTGAGGGAGAAAGTGGTCTCCCTGTCCTATTCTTCCGCCATCTTAGGACCGCCCAGCGTACCATCACTTCTTTATCCATTCATCTGTTGCTGGACATCTAGGTTGCTTTCATGTTTTAGCTATTGTAAATAGTGCTGCAATAAACAATGTGATACATGTGTCTTTTTCAGTTTTGGTTTCTTCAGGGTATATGCCTGGACTGGGATTGCTGGGTCATATGGTGGTTTTATTCCTAGTTTTTTTTTTTTTTTTTAAGGAATCTCTGTACCGTCTTCCATAGTGGCTGTATCAATTTACATTTCCACCAACAGTGCCAGAGTGTTCCCTTTATCCACATCTTCTCCAGCTTTCTTGTTTGTAGACTTTTTGATGATGGCCATTCTGAACAGTGTGAGGTGATATCTCATTCTATTTTTGATTGGCATTACTCTAATATTGAGCAGTTTTGAGCATCTTTTCATGTGTGTTACCCATCTGTATGTCTTCTTTGGAGAAATGTCTGTTTATGTCTTTGCCCCACTTTCTGATTGGGTTATTTGCTTTTCTGATATTGAGTTGCATGAGCTGTTGTATATATGGGAAATTAAGCCTTTGTCAGAGGTTTCATTTGCTATTATTTTCTCCCATTCTGAGAGTTGTCTTTCAACCTTGCTTATAGTTTTCTTTGCTGTGCAAAAGCTTTTAAGCTTAATCAGGTCCCACTAGTTTACTTTTGTTTTTATTTCCATTACTCTAGGAGGTGGGTCATAGAGGATCTTGCTTTGTTTACCTCATAGTGTTCTGCTTATGTTTTCCTCTAAGAGTCTTATAGTTTCTGGGCTTACATTTAGGTATTTAATCCATTTTGAGTTTATCTTTATGTATGGTGCTAGGAAGTGTTCTAATTTCATTCTTTTACATGGAGTTGTCCAGTTTTCCCAGCACCATTTATTAAAGAGGCCATCTTTACCCCCATTGTATTTTCTTGCCTCCTTTGTCAAAAATAAGGTACCCATGGGTGCATGGGCTTATTTCTTGGTTTTCTATCTTGTTCCATTGGTCTGTATTTTTGTTTTTGTGTCAGTATCATACTGTCTTGATGACTGTAGCTTTGTGGTATAATCTGAAGTCAAGAAGGTTGATTCCTCCAACTCCATTCTTCTTTCTAAAGACTGCTTTGGCTATTCAGGGTTTTTTTTGTTTCCATATGAATGGTGAAATTTTTTGTTCTAGTTCTGTGAAAAATGCCGTTGGTAGTTTGATAAGGATCTCATTGAATCTGTAGATTGCATTTGGTAATATAGTCATTTTCACAATATTTATTCTTCCTACACAGAAACATGAAATATCTGTCCATCTCTTTATGTCATCTTTGGTTTCTTTCATCAGTGTCTTTTAATTTGCTGTATACAGTTCTTTTGTCTCCTTAGGTAAGTTTATTCCTAGATTTTTTTTTTTTTCTTTTTGCTGCAATGGTGAATGGGATTTATTCCTTAATTTCTCTTTCTGATTTTTTGCTATTAGTAAATAGGCATACAAGTGATTTCTGTGTACTGATTTTGTATTCCTGCAATTTTGCTAAATTCCTGATTATTTCTAGTACTTTTCTGATACTATCTTTAGGGTTTTCTATGTACAGTATCTGGAGAAGGAAATGGCAACCCACTCCAGTACTTTGGCCTGGAAAATCCCATAGATGGAGGAGCCTGGTAGACCTCATGGGGTCGCTAAGAGTCAGATATGACTCAGCGACTTCATTTTCAATTTCACTTTCCACTTTCATGCATTGGAGTAGGAAATGGCAACCCACTCCAGTATTCTTGGCTGGAGAATATCATGGACAGAGGATCTTGGTGGGGCTGCCTTCTACGGAGTCGTACAGAGTTGGACATGACGGAAGCGATGTAACAGCAGCATGCATAGTATCATGTCATCTACAAACAGTGAGATATTTTTCTGATCTGGATTCCTTTTATTTCTTTTTCTTCTCTGATTGCTGTAGCTAGGACTTCCAGAACTATGTTGAATAATCATGGTGAAAATGGACACCTGTGTCTCATTCCTGATCTTAGGGGGAATGCTTTCAGTTTTTCACAATTGAGAATAGTGTTTACTGTAGACTTATCATATATGGCCTTCAATATGTTGAGGTAGGTTCCTTCTATGCCCATTTTTTTGAAGAGTTTTAATCACAAATGGGTGCTGAATCTTGTCAAAGGCTTTTTCTACATCTATTGAGATTATCACATTGTTTTTATCTTTCAGTTTGTTAATATGGTGTATCACATTGATTGAATTGTGTATACTGAAGAATCATTGCATTCCTGGAATAAACCAACTTGATCATGGTGTATGAGCTTTTAGATAGAGAATAGTTTTAAGGTTTTAAAATTATTTACCTTTCTTAGTTAACTAGTATTCATTTCTTAAGGATTAACTTAATTTTTAGTTCAAAATCTCATCACAGAATCCTTCATTATTCTGGTATATAAATAACCAGAACAAATTTAATTTATAGATTTCCAGTCTTATTTTTATTAAACTATCAATAATCTTTATCATAAACTTTTCCTTAGGATTATGTTAACTAATACAAATGAATAATCAATGTATATTTCTTTCCTATTTTTTAAAAGATTTTTGGAATTTTGATTGCTCTAGAGAAAAGAAATAACTACAGAAACAAAATTAGAGGTTCAGAGAAACCATAAACTGGATAATTGATTCCTAAATATCTAATACTTGGTTGAAATTTAAAATGAAATTTGATAAGGAAGGTCTGATAAACAATCACTGTACTAAGAACGAGCAGAAACAGTAACATTTCATTGGCATAAACAAGTTTTTGTCCCAGGAATCTCATTCATAACATTACAAATTTAAAGGAATTACATGTTGAATGATATTTTTCTGAGATAATTTTCTAATAGTTCAAGCTCAATTAATATTTAATTTTCAAGGCCTGCAACTTAATGATAAATTCGCTTTTTAAACAAGGCACCACATCATCCAACAAAGAATAATTTGACTTTTTCAAGTGTGTAGATTGTAAGGAATTCATAAGAACGTAGTGATCACTGTACATTTGTATGTTAATGTTACCAGGTAATCATCTTTAACGACTGGAAAAATTAATACATTTGGAGCATAAACAAGAGAAAATGTTCAACACTTCATAGCAATAGGAACATTAGGACAATGGAAAAACATCTGCCCAGTAAATTGTTTTCTAAACACTGAAAATTATAAGTAATTATCAAGAGTTTCACCAGACTATATTCATAACTCTAACTTAGTGACAGCTTAACTGGTATTAAAATTCATATTTCAGCACTAGGATTTTGTGATAATCACTGTGTGCTTGTAATTTATACTGCTTCTTTTCCTTCTCTATATCTGCAGAAAATGTTTCAGCAATATATTTTTAAGAAGGTAATTATGTTAGAATAAAAGGTTGATCTCATTTTTTTTTTTAACTGCTGGAAATAAATTTTGGGTTACTGTGCTTCCTTAAAAGTTTGTGATCAAAAATTTTCTCATTTTTAATTATTTTCTTTTATAAAATAATACCAGATCAATCACATCTCAGTATCCAATGTGTATAATTTCAATTGCATATGTGTGTTATATTCTAAGTTAATAGTAAAATTTAAGACTAATAAAAAGAAAGACAAGTAGAGTGAAGAATTATATGACAAAGTACAGATTATGTACCAGACCAACTAATACTCAAATTTTACCTCATCACCTACCCTATAACATCTCTTAATCTCAGTCTTAATTTTATCTGTGAAACGGAAAATATTTCTGCTAGAAGGGACAATAAAATAGTGTATATAAAGTGTTCATTAAAGTGGCCAGAACATGGCAAACTTTTTTTTTAATATAAATTATTTATTTTAATT
>SJYX01014766.1:14922-45797 GCA_006410675.1 Oreotragus oreotragus | reverse complement strand
TGCTCGCATTCCTCTCTTGGGTGTATATCTGAAAGAATCAGAAACATTAATTAAAAAACATGCATGCACCCCCAGTGTTCATAGCAGCTTTACTTACAATTGCCAAGTTATGGAAGCAACCCAAGTGTCCATCAACAGATGAATAGATGAAGAAGATATGGTGTATATCTATATATCTATAAACATATAGATATGCATACATACAGTGGGATATTACTTAGCCATAAAAAGGATGTCATTTTGCTATTTGTAGCAACATGGATCGACTTGGAGGGCATTGTGGTAAGTGAAATTAGTCAGACAGAGAAAGACAAATACTGGGTAATAACACTTATGTATAGAATCTGAAAAATACAACAAACTAGTGAATAAAACGAAAAGGAAACATGCTCAAAGAGCAAACTCGTGGTTGCCAGTGGGGAGAGGCAATATAGGGATAGAGCGGGGAAAAGGGTTACTATGAGATTGTATTAAATCATTTATGTAAAACTTTTGAAATACTGTAAAGCACTATAAAATTAAAAGAATCTTTCATTAAATAAATATATATGTATATGAAATATTATTTGCTCTTTTGGACCCTTTCTATCCATGACACTTCTCTAGTCTTACCTTTTTTGTATGAACTTGAGACTTTTGAAAATCACTGGCTTGTTATTTTGTACAATATCCTTCATTTGGGCTTGTCTGTCTGATGTTTTCTCCTAATTAGACTTGGTTTGGGCATTTGGGAAGAGTGCTAAAGAGATGATGTTCCCTTCATGTCATGTTATATCAAGAAACCCAAGATATTGATGTAATTTATCATCAATAATTAAGTCAAGTGGATCCCATTGTTTTAAATTGCATTTCTCCTTTTACTAGTAAGTTTGAGTGAGTATTATCTTCATAAACTTAAAAATCTTTTATGTTGCCTCTTCTGTATGTTTCCTGTTTACATGTTTTGCCCATATTTATATTCCTTTTTGGATCCTATATTTATTTTGGTTGCTTCACAGACATTTTTGTTGTATTAGAGATACTAGTCCTTTGTCGGTTTTAGATATAGCCAGATTTTTTTTCTGTTTCAGATTTATTTTCAATCGGCCTATCTATTCATGGAAATCTTCACTGGCCAGACATCCTTACTTTCTTTGCAATCACGTTCTTTTATTTTTTCTTATAGTGCAAGATTTTGAGGTTTTAAGAACTCCTTTTCTGCCCTTAGATCTCTATTTTTTCTATTACATATATAGTTTTATCTTTTAAGTATTCATTCCATCTGTAGTCCACATTGCTTGCTGTGTTAAGTAAAAATAGTTTTTTCTTTCTCACATTGTGAATTAGTTTCCAAGCTTTATTTTCTCAGCAACGTGTCTTTTTCAATTAATTTGCGTTGCTACCTTTGTTATAAATTAGGAATCTTCTCTGACTTGTCTGTGTTGTACCACTGGGCCACTGTTCTTTTGCTCTGGCAATATCACAGCAGTATATTTTTTTCACTTTGATCTGTCTTGGTAGTATGTATGGCTTAATACTTGGTAGGGCAAATCCTAAATTTTGATGCTTTTTTGAAAGCTGACATCTATTCATCATCCCTTATTATTTCATACATATGTATGTGCACACATTTCATATATATGTGTATATAAACTATATAGTATATAGAAAATTTATATTAATTTTCTCAACGATTCAAATGGAATTGGTATTGGGATTGTACTGACTTTATAAATTAATCTAAGGGGAGAACTGAGGAAAATGTGTCTATTCAGAAAATCCCTTTTACCCTTATTTCCCAGTCTAAAGTTTTAGTCATGGAAGTTTTTTAGACTCCTGGCTAAGAAAAATTTTCATAATTTTGTGACTATTGTAAAAAATGTTTAAAAATTATTTTCCAAATTTATTATTGCTAGTAGAGAGAAAAATGTTATCAGTTTTCATAAGTTGATTTAGTAAATGATTAACTCATTTACTCCCTGTGTTTTGCAGCTATCTTTTCTCAACTTTATAAGTTAATACAGTTAGTATTTATGAGTGTCTGCTTTGTGCAGGCGCTCTTCTAGCCACTTGCAGTAGATCAGATAACAGGATACTCCCATGGAAACTATATTCTTTCTACCTCATAGAGATAGATAGACAAGCAATAAAAACTAATAACTAAATTATGTACTATACTAGAAGTGGAATGTGCTAGTGAAAAGAAAATCAGGACAGAGGGCATCAGGAATGTGGGGAAGCATTTGCAATTTTACTAGAGTTCAGGGTAAACCTGTTTGAGGAAATGACACTGAACACAGATTTAAAGGAAGTGAGTGAATTTGTTATACAGAGAAGAAGGAGCCTTTCAGCAGGAAGATCAGACAGTGCAAAGGCTCTGGCAGCTATGCTAGGATGAAGTCCAAAGGCAAAAGAGAAGAGACAAGGATACCACTGAGGAGGCTATGCCCAAAGCCAGTACTGGCTTTGACCAAGCTGGTACCAGTGGAGATGGTAAGAAACAACTGGATTTTAGATACATTTTGAAATTTTGACAGTTGTTTTTCCTAAAGCAGGAAGCTTGGTCCTTCTGAAGTCTTAAGCTGATTTATTTTTAGATATCTCTTTTCACATTTTCATTCCATAAGCATGAATATATTTTAATTAACTAGATTATTAAAATAACAAGCATCACAGTATGAAACTGGCTTTGGAACAAATCCAACTGATGTAAATTTGTATATGACTCAAGACAAATACATATCAGCATAATGCAAAGTTACCTTCTAGTGGAAGTGTGAATGTGCCCTGGGCCACAGCCAGAATTTTCACAGAAGAAATAGAGAACATTGCTTAACCTAACAAGTAAGCTAAGTGGGGGTCAATTTAGACAGTTTTTCATTCTCTGTTGGTCTGTGTATTATGGATGTGTGTATGTCTGTGTATATATACATGTACAGTCTACCTAGTTCCAGGAAGAATTTAGTACAGCTTTATAAACATAGAAAGCATAGTAAGGTGAAAATATAATTTGAAGTAAGTAGATGAGGAAAGGAGACATAAAGAGGAAATGAAATCAGGAAAAATAACATAAACATAGGCAAGAAGAGTGGTTTTGTTTTTTTTAGAACAGGTGAGTTATAAATCTTGTTCGAGTTTTTAAGTTTTTAAACCATCAAAATTCTTTAGGTTGGTCTCATATAGAAATAATAAACTACGTTTTTGAGTTATTTGACTCTGACATTTTTCTTTATTTTTTTCATTTAGAAACATCTTAAATATATGCTATAGGATTTGGATGAGAGTTGATATAAAATATGAGGGCTTCCCAGGTGGTGCTAGTGGTAAAGAACCTGCCTGTCAATGCAGGAGACATAACAGACTTGGGTTCAATCCTTGGGTCAGGAAGATCCCTGGAGGAGGGCATGGCTACCCACTCCATTATTCTTGCCTGGAGAACCCCAAGGACAGAGGAGGCTGGTGGGCTACATTCCAGAGGGTCACAAAGAGTCAAACACAACTAAAGTAACTTAGCACCCATACATAAAATATGAAGATATTTCTATATCTGTGTATATAGATAGAGATGTGCTATGAATAATGTCATTCATTAAATTATGTAGTACTATCTGTAAAAATACTCAGCATAGTTCCCTTCAAGTACATATTTTTGTCTGTCTGTGCTGAATTGCAGTGCTTACTTTAAAAGGACAACGAGTACTCTGCAGCTTGTTTTCTCTTTGCTTTGACTTCTAGAAAGCTTAGGGGTTATTGGTGGAGATTTTCTTAATTTGTTTTTTCTGGCATGAAAATCTCCTTCATCTCAGGCCCTCATATTATTTGGATCTTTTAGTGTTTCAAATAATTTTTTGTTTTATTTGTGATATAGCCACTTCAAATCCTTTTTGGAAGCAGTGTGTGTTGTATTGACTAATTTAGAACTCCTTTCCTTATAGTAGCTTCCTTGGTGGTTCAGATGGTAAAAGCGCCTGCTTGCCATGCAGGAGACCTGGGTTCAGTCCATGGGTTGGGAAGATCTCCTGGAGAAAGAAATGGCAACCCACTCCAGTACTCCTGCCTGGAAAATTCCATGGATGGAGGAGCCCCATAGGCTACAGTCTATGGGGTCGCAAAGAGTCAGACAGGACTAAGCGACTTCACTTTGCACTTTCACTTTTCCTCATAATAAATAGAAATCAATCTTCAGCAAAATACATTAAATATTTTTTAATATTGAAAGAGGCAAGACTAACATAGACCTTGGGAATGGGGACTGGAAAGAGATCAGACTCTTGCTCATGTACCTCTGGCAGCTCTATTTCCTTCTGACTGTGACCGTCTTTCTGTGCTTCCTTAGTTCCCACACTGGGTGGAAGAGGTTCATCCTAGTTCCTCAGGCCTAGAGCTGATCAGGCCTAGATCAAATCACCTGAGAGAACTGGCCTCAGCCTGCCTGTCTTTGCTCTGTCTCCTGCTCCCTTTCTTTCTTTACCCCTCTCTCTGAAAGATGCCAGATAGACCCAGCGTTGGTCAGGAGACCACTTGGAACCTATGAACTCTGCTTAGTGAATGAAATGATCTGACTGCTGGTCCTTCCATTGGTCCATGAGATGTTCACACTGTCAGGCTTTCTCTGCAGATGAACAGAAAATTCCATGGTTTAAAGGCAGAATACAAAAACCAAAACTAAATCAAACAATAAATAAAGCTAAAAATACACAGAAAAAAACACTAATGCTTTTGCTTCTGATACAACTGTTAATACTGCGAATTGAGAGTCATGCTAATTTAACATGCCTAAATGCTTACAGACTTACATGATTTGAAGATCCCTATACACATTTATATACGTACATACACACATATGCATATATATACATGTAAATATAAATACAAGGCTTCCCTGGTGACTCAGTTGGTAAAAAAAATCTTCCTGCAGTGTGGGAGACCTGGGTTTTATCCCTGGGTTGGGAAGATCCCCTGGAGGAGGGCATGGCAACCCACTCCAGTATTCCTACCTGGAGAAATCCCCATGGACAGAGGAACCTGGTGAGTTGCAGTCCATCGGGTATCAAAGAATTGGACACGACTAAGCAACTAAGCACACAGCACACATAAATACAAAAACTTGCATTCTTTTTGAAAGCTGCAAAAAATAAGAATTTAGTAAAGAAATATTTATGAAGCACCTACTGTGTTCCAGACAGTGTCTAAGCTACTAGACTCTGGGTATACAATGTCAAATAAAACAGGCAATGCTGTTTGTGACTGTTGAGTAGGAAATATCTTCCTATCTATCTGTATATTTATCTGTATATATTACCTGTATATTTATATTTATAAATATCTTCCTATCTATCTGTTTATGTAGAAAAATAGACAGGTGACTTAACATCTCTTAAACAAAAGAGTTTAAGGTGGCATATATGTTTGTGATGGAGCAGGAATGGCAGCCCACTGCAGTGTTCTTGCCTGGAGAATCCCATGGAAAGGTGAGCCTGGCAGACTACAGTCCATGGGGTCACAGAGTGGGACACGACTGAGTGAGCAAGCACATGTGTTTGTGTGCATTCTGCACTTTCACATGTTGTATTCATGCACACATTCTTGTTTGCTCTGGTGTCCTCTGTGAAAGTAGGTCACTCAAAGCTATTGAAGATCTAATGGACCCTCTTTTTACTTTCAAAATTCCTGAGGTTTATAGAAGGTGCACAGTTGCAAGATTATTTCTCAATTTGTGTGTTATAAAGATATACTCATTGATATACATGAATTAACACAAATGGAGACAGTGTTAAAGTTGAATTTAGGTTCATTAGTGGAAAAGCAATGTCGTCACAGTCCCTAGGCCCGCTGGGCCCCTGAGACAGCCCAGATGCTCGGTCATGCCTCAGAGGCTGCTGCCCCTCGGAGGTCAAGGCTTTGGGCTCCTCCACAGGCGCCAGAGCCACAGGGAGACAGCCCAGACTGCAGTCTGCTTTGGGGAGCAAGAGCCTAGAATTTCTCTATAGGAGGAACCGGCAGGGATTTCATCAAAAGGAGGGACAAGTAAGTGTAGATTTAGAAAGGTCTGCTCAGGGACAAGTCAAAGAGAGACACTAACATCTTTGGCTTCAGTCCTGGCTTTAACTGTAACAAGAAAGATGCTCAATATGCTCAGTGATACTTTAAAGGTTTGTTCTTGGAGATGATATGGTACTGCATTCATAAAATATATATGTGTGTGTGTGTATATATATTATTTTTTTTCTTTTCAAGACAAAGATACCATGATAATATTGACTTTACATTTGAGTTTTAAGAGGGGTGAGATGGAGAGGCAGGAGAGAGGGAGGTTCAAGAGGGAGGGGACATAGATGTACCTGTGGCTGATTCATGTTGATGTTTGGCAGAAACCAATACAGGACAGTAAAGCATTTATCCTTCAACTTAAAATAAATAAATAAATACAGACTCAAAAATTCACATTTTAGAATTTTAAGTATGTAATATCTATTATTAATGAAGGGGAATTAGTATGGGGAATGATAAGTGTAATTGTTCCCCTTCATATTAGATAGCATAGTTCAGTTTTAATACAATTGATTTATTGAGACACAAGCTCCTATTGAAAAGTGATTTTTACTCTTCTCTATGAAAATTGTGGTATTTCACAATTTTAGTTTCTCTCTTTGAAATTTCCGCCCAAGCTTTCTAAGTATTCTACATATGCAGTAAAAACTAATAGACACACACACACACACACACACTCACACTCACACACATGCATAGACACACAGAGGGAGGAAGATAGATATACATCAGGGTGATTGAATTGGTGGCAAATTTGGTAATCAAACTACATTCATTATTTACTTTGTCTGATATGTGTTGAGGCTTACCTGAATAAATGTTCTACTCAAGTGGGTTAACGGCACTAATTTAGATAGCCATTTTAGGTTTCTTAAGTCACACTCCCTTGCCTGTGAGATGGTGAGGTCTTGCCATGTGGGTAGGTTCTGAATTCTACCCTGTTGTCAGAAGACTACCTCTCTTTCCTGCATATTGTTGAATTATCCCCGTTTGCTGGTCAATATAAAGTTTTGGAACTTAACAAAGCACTTCTGAAAAGAAGACATATAACAGAATCATATCTAATTTGCTTAGGAAGTAATTTATTTTCTAAGAGTAAAACTCCTGTATCAGGTAGCATTGCTTGTTTTATTTGTTGCGAATGACATTTAATTCAGATCATTTTCCATGTGGCAGGGAATGTGAAACTAAGTAATGGAGATTTTTCCAAACAGGATGTGGTGTGATACTTTGGATAGTGGGCACACTGACAATAGTTAATAAAGTAAAAACTGGCAGGCAAGAAGAATTTAGAAGGTAAGGGGCCTTTTGAGAGGAAGACTGAAGCTGTAACTCTACACCACCAGCAATAATGGATGGACTAAATATCTAAGTCAACCAGAATCTAGTCCCATGGGAAGCAGTGAAAGGAACAGGTAGGAATTCAGAGGTTTCTCTAAGCCAAAAATGCCATTTGCTGTCAAAGTCAATTTAATTCAAGCAGGAAAACAGTCCATCTGGTATTATGATTTATTTTGAAATTGCAGGAAGATTGTCTTTTCTCTTGTTATTCCCCACATAGTAAGTAGGCCCTTAACACTCCTTTTGAAAATCTTAGTAAACACACGTTAAAGCTTGAAAGAATTCATAGTTCGTTTGTAGTATCTCTCTATTTTTTCCCTTGTGAGTGAAACAATAATATTCCTGGAAGATGGGAAAAAGTCATGGTGAATTTTATCAGTTTAAGAAACTTCCTACAGCAGAGCTTTTGTAATCTCAAATGCAATGGTTTGTTATGATTTGATTCTCATAGTCACATATTCCATTATTGTCTATTCATGAGTAATCTTGAACTCCTTCCTCCAGAAAGAAACTACTTTCAATAGACATTTTATTGAGCTCATTGTGTAAGCAAAATCTTTAGGCCGGGTTCTAATAAGAAGCATCAAACAAGTCTTGTGCTCACAACTTGCTGTCGTGTTTGTTAGCAATTAATGTTAAACGAGGTATTGGGGATATTTTGATGTGATCTGATTCCATTATGCAGATGAGTGGTAACAAAGACACTACGTTTATGATGATATAGTGAGTAACTGAAGATAGAAGCCCAAAAGAATTGCTTGCATGACATTTCAAGTGAAGAAATAAGGAACTGAGATGGATGGTAGATGAGTAATTACTGCTACAGTCTCCATAAGCCGTAGTGAAATAAGTTCAATCGATTCAGTAAAGTCTTAAGTCCATCACGTGTACCAGTTCTTAGGTTTTTTTTTTTTTAATCAATTTCCCTTTTGGCCCACTTTCTGCTAACCCCATTCAAGGTATACATGGAGCTACCTATTCCTACTTGACTTCATTTTGACCTTCCATTAATATCTGGGAAAGGTAAAGATCCATTGAAAAGGTGAGAATTGTTCCTAGCCCCGCTAAGGGAGTGTAGCATCCTTGCTTTCCTGAGCTTCTCCTGTCAGTCCTACCCTGCTGCCACCTAAAACTAAATAAAGAAGGGACCCTTCAGACCATCCTCTTTTCAGTCTTGAGCCCCTACAGTGTCCCAAATAGTGTTCCATGATTCAGACTCATAAATATATCTCCCTTTCTCTAGGATCAGAAGCAAATAAATGACTTAGGTACTAGGGAAAAAAGACTCTGAAGTCCTTACTTCTAAGCTTCAGATCTGGCCAAGGATCTGAACTGGAGATGGAGGTATAAAGACAGGATTTTCCAAGAAGGGCAATCTGAGGTAGAAAAGGATAACTAGACAGAGAAGGTGAGTAGGTTTTCCAAATCCAAGTTCTTAAGTGGGGAAAGAACTAGAGACAGTGATGGATCTATTTGTGTATGTACCATCCTATCTAGCTATGGATGAAGAAATCTGTTTCTCAGTGATTTGACATATAATAATAAGGCATGAAAGAAAATAATTATTAATGTTTTCTGAGACAATCATCATGACATCTTTCAAATGTTCATCATCCCCACCCACTTAGATCTAGTGTTTCTGACATCTGCTAGTGAGTTCTTCTGAGCTCACCAGGGCCTTGGTTTCCTCTTCCTTCCTAAGCATTTTGAGATTTCTTATTCTCTACTAACTGTAAGGCAATGTATGTTGAAGGTATTTGGTTGAAGTCTATTTAAAAATAAAAAAATATATATACTTGTCATTTTGATGTCTTAAAGAACTTGGATGAGGTGGTTACCAACCTCTGGCAGGAGAGTTCTCTCTTCTTTTCTTCCTTCCGTCAGTGAATTATTTCAGTGAAAGTCTTAGTTCCCATTTTGATTCTGAGGTCTCTTTCTTTCCTTAATATTCCTATCTTTACATCCCCTTAAATGCTTTAAGAAAGTATTTGAGGAAAATTAGCCATCAAAATGCCCTTGCTAAGTCACTTCAGTCGTGTCCAACTCTGTGCGACCCTATAGACAGCAGCCCACCAGGCTCCCCTGTCCCTGGGATTCTCCAGGCAAGAACACTGGAGTGGGTTGTCATTTCCTTCTCCAATGCATGAAAGTGAAAAGTGAAAGTGAAGTCGCTCAGTCATGTCCGATTTAGCAATCCCATGGACTGCAGCCCACCAGGATCCTCCATCCATGGGATTTTCCCGGCAAGAGTCCTGGAGTGGGTTGCCATTGCCTTCTCTGTCAAAATGCCCTAGTCCTAGCATATTCTGATTGAGGTAAAAACAAAAAGAAGAATGGGAGGAATGAAGAAAGAAAGAAGGGAGGAAGAGGGAAGGGAACAATTGCAGAAGAACAGGTCCATTTTCCTGGCTGCCGAGCCAACTAACTGTAAGTACATTAGTGATAGTGAAGTCGCTCAGTCGTGTCCGACTCTTTGCGACCCCATGGACAGTAGCCAACCAGGCTCCTCCATCCATGGGGTTCTCCAGGCAAGAATACTGGAGTGGGTTGCCATTTCCTTCTCCAGGTGATCTTCCCAACCCAGGGATTGAACCTGGGTCCCCCACATTGGAGGCAGACGCTTTACCGGCTGAGCCACCAGGGAAGTCACTACCTTCCTTGAATTTTGTAGATTCCCAAGCTAGAGTTGATTGTCTCTACTTAACAGATGAGGAAACAAAGATTTACTGAAATTAAGACATTTTCTTAAAGTCACAGACAATATACCAAAGAGAAGAGAAGGACTAGAATTAAGAAGTAGCAGTTTGTCAGAGGACACTGTCCAAAACTGATCTTTTCCAACAATTTTCAAAGATTATGTGGTTATTGAGAGACATATGAAAAGGTATTAGGGAAAACTCAGTGAACTCAAGTCCACTCACCCTTCCCCCAAGTAGTCACAAAACGCAGAGGAAGACATGTGGGAGAGACTCTAGCATCTCATTCAGGGTGCAAGGGTAAGACAAGTGACTTCCACTCCAGCATTCAGTCTACCCTCGCCAAGGCTACCAGACCACCAGTGAGCATGTCAGTTTTGAGATGTGTGAGAACAGAACCTTTATAAGTCTAACAAAAATGGGTGAGAACAGTAACTGCTACTAGGCCCAGCTATGTAATTTGCTGGGCTCCATGTTCAAACATTATTAAGAATTTCAAGACAATAAGGGCAGAGCTTTAAACTAAACGTAGATTTCTGAGCACAGAGCCTTGTGCAATTCACTTGCATGCCCGCGCAGCAGGCCTGGCCACAGGAGTTTTGGGTAGACAGTCACCGCTTAGGATCTGAGACTGCTTCCCAGTGCCCTATAGATAAACAAGCACCTGACAATGTGTGGTCCCATCACTTGCCTCATCCCTTCTCTCTCCTCTGTGAGGAAGGGGTTGCCAGGAGCATCTGGCCATTGGGTCTTGGCCTTCACTATTTCACCTAACTCCCTTTGGTCAATGTATCCTTGGTTGTTGAGTTGCTAAGTCAGTCTGACTCTTTGTGACCCCAGTGGACTGTAGCCCACCAGCCTCCTCTGTCCATGGGATTCTCCAGGCAAGAATACTGGAGCAAGCTGCCACGCCCTTCTCTAAGGGATCTTACTGACCTAGGGATCGAACCTGCTTCTCCTCCATTGGCAGGCAGAATCTTTACCGCTGAGCCACCAGGTATGCCCCTCCCCCAAACCTGGCCTCCCTCGCCCCCCTCCCCGTGTCCTTGGTAGCTTATCTCAAACTCCATTTTCTTTATAAAATAAAAATTTCTGACCAAACCAGGCAATTGAATTGTTTCCCCTCACATGTCATGCTGTTTGTATTATATGTTAGTCCCTGATGGTGTTTCATATAGCAGTTCATTTATTTAACCTATTGTATGTCTAATTATTTACTATATGAGACTTGTATATCATCCCGCAAATGGCTGTGTATTTCCTCCAGGCTGGGATTCCACTGAACACTTGACATCAGGGTAATGAGGCGAAGGGAGGAAAAGGCAGAGAGGACGGAGCTTCCTCCCTCCCATCTTCAACAGGCTTTCGGGGAGTCAGGAAATACCAGTGTTCCGAAGTCCCTATGGCGTGGCCTTGACCTGCATAGCACTAAAATAATTCTGAGTGGCTCCTACAGGAGTGGGCTGATTTCCCTGGAGCTGCCCGGCTCAGTATGGCCCACTGTGAAAACACAGCAGAGGCCTGTGCGGGCTAATTGTTTTCTGACAGATTTATAGTTCCGCTTAATCAAATGTCACTGTAAAGACCAGATGGAAGGCTGTGAACCAGAACAGCAAGGAGAAATATGGGCCTCCATTCCCCTTTTTCCCTCTTCTGGAGGACAGGCAAGCCTTGGAGAGGGCCACCGGGAGGTGGGAGCTTGGATAAACTGCTCCCACCCTTTCCTTGTAGGTAGGGTGATGGGGGAGGGGTAGTGATGCTATCATGCAGCGTGCATGAATATATGTTTCATGTTTTAGACAACAGTCCTGTGCTGCACATCCCCCCACGTTCTTTTCCAGCCACCACACACTGGGGGCATTACAATAACTGTTCAGCTGGAGAACTCCTTATAATTATACACACTGGAAAGCTCTCTGAGCCACTCTTCTCCCTGCTGCAGGCTACAGGAGGCAAACATAGAATACATTTGGTCCTCCCCATGCATTTTGACAACTTTTTAAAAGGCATCAGGGTAATATTTGCATGCATTATGTAGCTGGAAGAATGAAAACTCCATTACAAGGACTGAAAGGAGGAGGCTCTCTTGAACTGACATCCATCAGGCATGTTTGACATCACCACTTCCAGCACTCAGGTTGCAGGCATCAGGCACAGTATGCAAATATGTGTTGCTTCCTAGTGACGGGGAGGGTAAAGCCTCAGACAGAAAGATTTAGAATACAGCTACATCGAATGCCCAGAGATATTAAAATACCCTTTCTCTCTTTGTGGACACAAGTGAGTGTTTGGGGCTATTGTAACTGCCAGTGACCATAATAGCATCATGGTGTCCTATTGATCTGAGGGTTTAATATCCTTATCTAATGGAGTGCAGACCGTATGAGACGTTTATAACCCCTGTGCCTTCTCCCAGCAGATAGTAATGTGCACTTGACTGCATGTAATTGGGCTATAATTCCTTTGTGGGCTTCCCGCACATCTGAACGTGCAAAGAAATCTCCCATGATTTAGTAATGTCAGTAGTCTGGGGTGGATTATCTGTATATATGCAACTGTACACCTGATTATTTATAATCTGCTTTGTTAAAACTTTAATGATAATGCAGCATCACTTTTCCGCTTTAGTGGTATTTTTAAATTTGCTTTAAAAGGTAAAAGTATCTGTTTAATTTTTTAAAACATCTTTTACTAGTAGCTTTACTGCCTTATGTGTTTGGATGGTAAAATATCCTAGATGTTTATGATTTCTTAATAGAATATAAAATCCAAAAGCCAAATAGTTTGGATAAAAATATTGACGTGAAACCTTTAGTGTGATTGTTTTTAAATCTTGGTCTGAATTTTCTTTATATTTGTGTTCTTTTACCAAAGATTTACGAGTGAACATTTTTCTAAAGAGTGTGTATGTGTATGAGAGAAAAAGAGAGTTATATTTTAATACTGAATATTATGATCATCTTTATCTCAAAATACATTTTTATAATAAAATGTGAAAATATAGAGCAACAAAATACTCTTTTTGCTATTTAATTTCTTATTAAAATGAAATGTACAAATTCCTTTCATCGCTTCAAATAATAAAGTCAAAGAGTCTAGGTTAATTTCTTCTAAATCCTTTTAAACCCATTCTTCCCCCAGTATTTTTTTTTTTTGTCTATCCATAAACAAACAAGACAATCTGAGTTAGTCTCTGTGTGTGCACATTTGCTTGTGTGCACGAATATATGTGTGATCATGTCTGTGTGCATATAGGCACATGTCTGTATTTGCATGTGCACAAGCTATTTTGAGTGGATTTTTTTTTTTTTGTCTGCAGAATTGATTGTGTGCATGTATAGGCATGTGTGTTTGTGTTCACGTGAGCTTGTGTGTTGGTACCTATGCATGTGCATGAATAGGTATGTTTATAAGTAGAAGCAGTATGTGCTGAGCACATATTAAGTTAATTTTTATATCAACTTAAATTCACTGAGCACACACTCACATCGCTAGCATTTTATTAAATGCATGGAATACGAAACTGAGTATGACCCAGTTCTGGACCTTGAGAACATCCAGAACAGGAGAGGCAAGTTTGCATATGAAGAACAATAAGGTAATGGAATGCATGTTTTACTGATTTAATGGACAGAGTGCTTAGTTAGCTGATAGGCTCGAATTATACATTCAGAGGAAGGCTAGACAATAGAGGAAGGTGATGATGATTGTATAAGATAGCCTTGAACTTTGAATAGAATTTTAGCCTTTGAAGAAAGGAGAGGAAGGTGATTTAGATAAGGGAGTTAGCACAAAAATGGAATTGTGAAAGTGCATAGTGTGTTGGAGGAATGGTTATTTATCTGACAGGAGAATAGGTAGAAGGAAATTAAGATGCCTGACTGCCTACTGCCAAATAGAGAGATACAGTGGTGAGAATGGTGGACTTGGGTTGTCTAGCTGTGAATGTCTCTTTCATTTACTGACTGTGTAGTTGTTTTTTTTTTTAATCATTTTATTCATTTATGGCTGTGCTGGGTTTTTCGTTGCTACACGGGCTTTTCTCTAGTTGTGGAGAGTCGGGGCTACTCTCTAGTTTGCTGCATGGACTTCTCATTGCAATGACGTCTCTTGTTGCAGAGCACAGGCTCTAGGTGTGGGACTTCAGTAGTTGCACACGTGGGCTCGGTAGTTGTGGCTCTTGGGCCCTAGTACACAGGCTCAATAGCTATGGCACAAGGGCTTAAGTGTTCCTTGGCATCTGGGATCTTCTCAGACCAGTGATTGAACCCACATCTACATCTCCTGCATTGACAGGCAGATTCTTTACCACTGAATCATCTCATCTAGGAAGCCCTGGCTGTGTGGTTTTGTGCAAATGACTTAATCTCTCTGAGCCTCACTTTCTTTTTCTGATAGTAACTGCAGTGATGACTCATTGAAATAATATACTTCTTAATGACCAGTCTATTAGTAGATATTTGATAAGGAATATTTTTTATTATTTTGTGTGTAGCCCAGAGATAATATTAATGTCTAGAAGTTATTGAGGTTACTAAATTTCTCTCCCTGGTGGCTCAGATGGTAAAGAATCCACCTGCAATGCAGGAGACCCAGGTTTGATCCCTGGGTTGGGAAGATCCCCTGGAGGGGGGAATGGCAACCCACTCCAGTATTCTTTCCTGCAGAATCCCATGCACAGAGGAGCCTGGCAGGCTGTAGTCCATGAGATCACAGAGTCGGACATGACTGAGTGGCTAACACATGTACACATTGAGGTTACTACATGATAGACACTGTGCTAAATATGCATCATTCCATTTAATCTTCACAATAGCTTTTTGACATGGTCACTATTGTTTTCCCCTCTTATAGTTGAGGAAATATCTTAGGAAGGTAACTGAGACAAACAGAACCACACTTTGTCTGGAGACTGAACATCAAGACTCTCATGAGAAAAACATTGGTAGGAAGTAAACTAGAATGAGAGTCTCAAAATCAAATGGTCAAGTGCTGTAGTGATAAGACAAATAATTTGTATTTTCTCCCCTCAGCAGTAGAAAGAAGAGAAATATTTTTCTTGGAGAATTGACAGTGTCAGTCATTAATTCATTTAATAACTACGTATTAAATTCAACTAGTAAAATATGCATAGCACTTTTTACTGGTTTTTGAATACAGAGTTCTCTTACTTGCTATAGTCTGATATTCTCATGTCCTGACTTGTGTTTTAGTAATCTTTGCACCATGAGTTACTAGATGCCTTTCCCCATGTTAAACACTGAGAGCAAAGTGGTGACCAAAAGCAGATGTGGTCCCTGATCTCATGGAGTACACAACTTAGTTGGGGGTTGGGGCAAGTGGGTATCTAATATGTACATAGGGTAAAATTGCCACTGCGTTGCCAGGGTTACAATGGTGAGGTCCACAGTGACGTGAAAGCAGATATGAGGAGAACTGGACCAAGACATGGAGATCAGAAATGTTTTCCTTGAGGAAAAGATGCTTGAATACAGAGCTGAAAGGTAAGTAGAGATTAACTGAACAGAGGATGGAAAGAGATAGGAATAGCATGTGCAAAGACCGTGTGAGGGGAGGAAGAATTTGTGAGTCCAAGGGGCAAAGAAGGGACAGGAGTGTCTGGAGGAAACAGGCCTAAAACAGCACCATCCAATAAAAATATAATGAGAGTTAGACATGTAATGTAAATTTTTTAGTGGCCACTTAGGAAAAGTAGGAAAAAAAAGGTAAAATTAATTTTAAGTGCTTTTTTAACCCAATATATCTATAATATTATCATTACAAAATATAAGCAATATAAAAACTATCAATTTAATATTTTACCTTTTTATTTCTGGCACTGTTTGAAAACCAGTGTGCATTTTAAATTTATAACACATCTAAATTTAGATACTAGATTTTCATCAGGAATATTTGGTCTGTATTTAAATTTCATAAGATTTATAGTTGAAAAAATAACTGCACATGTCAGGTTCTTCTAAGCATACTTAAAAGTTCTTGAATAACTGAATCAAGTTTCTATTTTAAATTTTAATTAATTGAAGTTAAATAAAATTAAGAACTCAGTTCCTCAGTTGCATTCATTGCATTTCAAATGCTTGCTAATCACAAGAGACTGGTAGCTGCTCAGCAGGACAGTGAGAAATGGGAAAGTAAGACTGGACAGATCATACAGGCCTTATAAACTTCATTCACATTTTTGTCTTTCTTTCAAAATCAGTGGGACACCCTGAAGAATGCTAAGCATGGGGTGATGTTACGAGATGTGAGCTTTGAAAAGATCACTCAGCATTGTGGAGAAGGACTTGGGTTGAGTTGGAGGCAAGGAGAAAAGGGTTGATCAATGAAAATGCCATTGGCATAATTTACGCCAAAGATAATGGTAATTTGAACAAGAGTTTTGTTGGGAGAAGATAGCAGTTCATAAATTCAAGAGATATTTAAGGGGCAAAATCCAGAGAAGCTGATGTTGTTCAGTAGCTAAGTCTGAACATGTTATTGTTCAGTCCCTAAGTCTGAACACGATGTTGTTGTTCAGTGTCTTTCCTATCCACAGAAGTTGATAATACATTTGAAAAAGAGGATGACATTGAAAGAAGACCAAAGTTGTTATCTACTGTTGCTTTATCTCTGCATTAGGAATTTAGACAGGGCTCAGTGGGGATGGCTTGTCACTGTTCCATCATGTTTCGAGTCTCATCTGGGGAAAATCAAATGGCCAGAAGTAGTGAATACGACCATCTGAAAGTTCCTCTTTCTCCTCTCCAGAGCCTGGGCTGGGATGACTTAATGACATAGGCTCAGCCAGAGCTGTCTACCAGAATGACTACACATGTCCTCTCTTTATATATCTTGGGCTTCTGCATATCATGGCAGCCTTGAGGTTGCTGAAATTCTTACATGGTAGCTTTCCATGAGCATTGTATCAAATGAGTTGGAAGCTGTGTGACCTTTTATATTCTAGCTTTGGAAATCACATGCCTTCAGTTCCACTGTATACTACTAGTTGAAAAGGTCACAGGCTTACACAGGCCCTGAGAAAGGGAACAGAAAATCTATCACTCAATGGGAAGAATTTCAAAGAATTCACATTCATGCTATGTGTGTTCAGTCGCCAAGTCCTGTCTGACTCTTTGTGATCCCATGGACTGCCACGTTTCCCTATCCTGAACTATCTCCCAGAGTTTGCTCTATCTCGTGTCCATTGAGTCAGTTACGCTATCTAACCATCTCATCCTCTGCCACCCCATTCTCCTTTTGCCTTCAGTCTTTCCAGCATCAGGGTCTTTTCCAATGAGTCAGCTCTTCCATTTAGGTGACCAAAGTATTGGAGCTTCAGCAACAGTCCTTGCAATGAATATCCATGGTTGGTTTCCTTTAGGATTGACTGATTTGATCTTATAAAATCACATAAATGCAGTTTGGAATATTCTCACTTCATGATGCATCTGATGAGAAAAGCTGATTTCATTGGAAAAGACTCTGATGATGGGAAAGATTGAGGGCAGGAAGAGAAGGGGACGACAGAGGATGAGATAGTTGGTTGGCATCACCATCTCAATGGACATGAGTTTGAGCAAACTCCAGGAGATAATGAAGGACAGGGAAGCCTGGCATGCTGTAGTNTGATGATGGGAAAGATTGAGGGCAGGAAGAGAAGGGGACGACAGAGGATGAGATAGTTGGTTGGCATCACCATCTCAATGGACATGAGTTTGAGCAAACTCCAGGAGATAATGAAGGACAGGGAAGCCTGGCATGCTGTAGTCCACGGGGTTGCAAAGAGTCAAACACTACTGAGAGACTGAATAATAATAAAAACATTCTGTAGTGCCTTTGAGTCATCTAAGAGAGATGTTCAGATATTCTGATCTGGAATTCAGAGGAGAAGTCCAGGATGAGACTATAAATGAACAAATCGTCTGTACTGATGTGGTAATTACAGTATAGATGAGAACTCCTCAGAAGAGAATCTTGGTTGAATACAATGCCTTGAGGCTTTTCAACCAGTTACTGTTCTGAATAAAGGATAAAAGTAGAACAGTCAGAGCAGCAGGGAGAAAGGCAGGAGGGTGTCATACCTGGGAAGCCAGGAGAAGCATGTGTTTCAAAAAGGAAAGAGCAGTAACAGCTTTAAATCTTCGGAAATGTCAAGAATGATAAAGGCAGATGATGTCTATTGTGTTTGTTGACAGGGGAGTTGTTGTTTACCTTTTAAGAAGCATTTTGATGTTTTAGAAATAAAGATCTGAATGCAATACAAAAGAGGAGTTGCTTCAGAGAGAGACTAAACTGTAAGAAACTAGTGACTGGTCGATTCTTGTTGAGAAGTAGTAGCTACATTTCATCAAAATGAAAATATTAATTAGATTGTAGAGAGGCACAAATAGATGGATAAAATACATTGTTTTTGTTTTTTTGAGGTGAACATTGCCTTTAGTCTTATATCTTAAGTAAAATTTCACCTATAATATTTAGAGTATTGGAGAAGGAAATGGAAACCCACTCCAGTATTCTTGCCTGGAAAATCCCATGGACAGAGGAGCCCAGAGGGCTACAGTCCATGGAGTCATGAATAGTCAGACACAACTGAGCATCTAAACAACAACCCGAGTAATAAAAATTTATACTGAGGTTTTTGTTCTTGAATGGTAAATATAATTTTTTATTTCCTTTGTTCACTGGCTCAATCTACTGTACTTTGTTTTTGTTGGACTGTTTTGACTTTGTTCATGGGTGTATATGTATATGTGTATATTGCATTATTTTAATTATTATTTTCCTGATTTTATAACTGCCATTTGTCTGGGGTACATCTTTGGTTTCTTGTTTTTTGATATTTGTTTTAATCTCACTTAATGCCATTACAAACCGCTTGTGGAATCTTTGTTCCTGACCAGAGATCAAGCCCTGAGCCTTTGGAGTAGGAGCACTGACTCCAAAACCCTAGATGACCAGAGAACTAACCCTAAGGAGAATCAAATAGGGAGAACTCACACAAAGGAAACTAATGGAATACAAGACCCAGAATCACCCAACCACCAATAGCACCCTGTGCAGACTGCCTCATCTAAACAAACAAAACAAAAATACAAACCCAATCATCAGCAGAAGGATTACCACCTCACTCAGCCATGCCCATCAGAGGAAGAACAAATGAATAAAAACTCAGCACAAATCTTACTGTATATGAAGCTTACACAAACCACTGGACCAACCTTAGGAGGGCAGAAACCAAAAGGTAGAAAGAATTCAACCTTGGAAGCTGGGAAAAGGAAACCTCAAACACAATAAGTTAAAAAAAAAATGAAAAGGCAGAGAAATACTGCACAAATGAAGGAACAAACTAGAAACACAGAAGCCCAAATAAATGAAGAGGAAATAGGCAAACTACCTGAAAAAGAATCCAGAATAATGATATAAAGATGATCAAAAACCTTGAAAAGAAAATGGAGAAAAGGCAAGAATCAATTAACAAAGACCTAGAAGAATTAAAGAATAAACATACAGAGATAAACAACGCAATTACTAAAATTAAAAATCTCTAGGAGGAATCAATAGCAGAGTATCTGAAGCATAAGAACAAATCAATGAGCTGGACAATAAAATAGTGGAAATAACTTCTGAAGAGCAGAATAAAGTAAAAAGAATGAAAAGAACTGAGGATAGTCTCAGAGACCTCTGGGACAATATCAAATGCATCAACATTCAAATTAAAGGCGTTCCAGAAGAAGAAGAGAAAAAGAAAGAGTATCAGAAAATTTTTGAAGAGATTATAGTTGAAAATTTCCCCAACATAGAAAAGGAAATAGTCAATCAAGTCCAAGAGGCACAAAGGGTCCCATGCAGGATAAACCCAAGGAGAAACATGCCAAGGTACATACTAATCAAACTAACAAAGACTAAATACAAAGAAAGAATATTAAAAGCTGCAAGGGAGAAGCAACAAGTAACATACAAGGGAAACCCCATACAATTAACAGCTGATCTTTCAGCAGAAACTCTACAAGACTGAAATATTGAAAGGGAAAAATCCACAACCAAGATTTCAGTACCCAGCAACAATCTCATTCAAAATTGATGGAGAAATAAAAAGCTTTTCAGGCAAGCAAAAGTTAAGAGAATTCAGTACCACCAAGCCATCTTTACAACAAATGCTAAAGGGACTTATATAGTCAAGAAATGAAAGAGAAGAAAAAAGATCTACAAAATCAACCCTAAACAATTAAGAAAATGGCAATAGGAACAAATATATCAATAATTATTTTAAATGTAAATGGATGAAATGCTCCAACCAAAAGACACAGACTGGCTGAATGGATACAAAAACAAAGACCCATATATATGCTGTCTACAAGAAACCCACTTCAGACCTAAAGACACATATAGACTGAGTGTAAGAGGATGGAAAAATATATTCCATGCAAATGGGAAGCAAAAGAAAGCTGGAGTAGCAATCCTCATATTAGACAAAATAAACCTTAAAATAAGATTACAAGAAATAAGGAAGGACACTACATAATGATCAAGGGATCTATCCAAGAGGAAGACATAACAATTGCAAATATCTATGTACCCAACACAGGAGCACCTCAATACATATGACAAACACTAACAGACACAAAAGGAGAAACTGACAGTAACACAATAGTAATAGAAGATGTTAACACCCCACTCACACCAATGGACAGAAAATTAATAAGGAAACACAAGTCTTAAATGATACATTAGATGAGATAGATCTCATTGAAATCTTCAGGACATTCCATCCAAATGAAGAAGAATACACCTTCTTCTCAAATGCCCATGGAACATTCTCCAGGATAGACTACATCTTGGGTCACAAATCAAACCTCAGTAAATTTAAGAAAATTGAAATTGTATCAAGCATCTTCTCCAACCACAACGCTATAAGACTAGATACCAATTACAAGAGAAAAAACTTTAAGAAACACAAACACACAGAGATTAAACAACACATTTCTAAATAACCAATAGGTTACTGAAGAAATAAAAGAATTTCTAGAAACAAATGACAATGAAAACACAACAACTCAAAACCTATGGGATGCAGTGAAAGCAGTTCTAAGAGGGAAGTTTATAGCAATAGCATTACAATCCTACCTGAAGAATCAAGGAAAACATCAAATAGACAACCTAACTTTACACCTAAAACAACTGGAAAAAGAAGAATAAAAAACCCCAAAATTAGTAGAAGAAAATAAATCATAAAGATCTGAGCAGAAGTAAATGAAAAAGAAATGAAAGAAGCAATAGTAAAGATTGATAAAACTAAAAGCTGGTTCCGTGAGAAGATAAACAAAATTAACAAGCCTTTAGTCAGACTCATCAAGAAAACAAGAGAGAAGGATGAAATCAACAAAATTAGAAATGAAAAAGGCGAGTTTAGAACAGACAGTGCAGAAATACAAAGGATTATAAGAGACTACTATAAACAACTATATGGCAATAAAATGGATAACCTGGAAGAAATGGACAGGTTTTTAGAAAAGTTCAATCTTCTAAGACTGAGCCAGGAAGAAATATAAATTATGAGCACCCCAATTACAAGCATTGGAATTGAAGTTGTGATCAAATATTTCTCCAAAATCAAAAGCCCAGTACCAGATGGCTTCACAGGAGAATTCTATCAAACATTTAGAGAAGAGCTAATGCCTATCCTAGAACTCTTTCAAAAAACTGCAGAGGAAGGAACACTTCCAAACTCATTCTACAAGGCCACCATCACCCTGATACCAAAACCAGACAAAGACAACACAAAAAAGGAAAACTACAGGCCCAAATCACTGATGAACATAGATGCAAAAATCCTCAATAAAATTTTAGCAAACAGAATTCAGCAACACATTAAAAAGCTCATACACCAGGATCAAGTTGGGTTTATTCCAGGAATGCTAGGATTCTTCAATATGTGCAAATCAATCAATGTGATACACTATATTAACAAATCAAAAGATAAAAACCACATGATAATCTCAATAGATGCAGAAAAAGCCTTTGGCAAAATTTAGCACCTGTTTATGATTAAAACTGTTAAAAAAATAGACGTAGAAGGAACCTGCCTCAACATAGTAAACGTATGATAAGCCTACAGCAAACGTTATCCTCAATGGTGAAAAACTGAAAACATTCTCCCTAAGATCAGGAACACAACAAGGGTGTCCACTTTTGCCACTATTATTCAACATAGTTCTGGAAGTGCTAGCTATAGCAATCAGAGAAGAAAAAGAAATAAAAGGAATCCAGATCAGAAAAGAAGTAAAGCTCTCACTGTTTGCAGATGACATGATACTGTACATAGAAAACCCCAAAGATAGTATCAGAAAATTACTAGAACTAATCAGTGAATTTAGCAAAGTTTCAGGATACAAAATCAATACACAGAAATCACTTGCATTTCTATATACTAACAATGAAAAACCAGAAAGAGAAATTAAGGAATCAATCCCATTTACCACTGCAACAAAAAGAATTAAATAAAAATAAACTTACCTAAGGAGACAAAAGAACTGTATAGAAAATTATAAGACACTAATGAAAAAAAATCAAAGATGGCATAAACAGATGAAGAGATATTCCATGTTCCTGGGTAGGAAAAAAACCAATATTGTGAAAATGACTATACTACCAAATACAATCTATAAATTCAATGTGATCCCTATCAAATTATTGATGGCATTTTTCACAGAACTAGAACAAAAACTTTCACAGTTCATATGGAAACACAGAAGACCCCAAATAGCCAAAGCTGTATTGAGAAAGAAGAAAGGAGCTAGAGGAATCAAACTTCCTGACTTCAGATTATACTACAAAGCTACAGTCATCAAGACAGTAGGGTACTGGCACAAAAACAGAAATATAGACCAATGGAACAAGATGGAGACCCCAGAAATAAACCCATGCACCTGTGGGTACCTTATTTTCAACAAAGGAGGGAGGAACATAAAATGGGGCAAAGACAGCCTCTTCAATAAATGGTGCTGGGAAAACTGAACAGCTAGGTGTAAAAGAATGAAATTAGAACAGTTCCTAACACCATACACAAAGATAAACTCAAAATGAATTAAACTCCTAAATGTAAGACCAGAAACTATAAAACTCTTAGAGGAAAACATAGGCAGAACACTCGATGACATAAATCAAAGCAAGAAATTCTATGACTCACCTACTAGAGTAACGGAAATAAAAATGAAAGTAAATGGTGGGACCTGATTAAACTTTAAAGCTTTTGCACAACAAAGGAAACTATAAACAAGGTGAAAAGGCAACACTCAGAATGGGAGAAAATAATACCAAATGAAACAGCTGACAAAGGGTTAATTCCCAAAATATGCAAGCAGTTCATACAACTCAATGCCAGAAAATCAACCCAGTCAAAAAGTGAGAAAAAGACCTAAATAGACATTTCTCCAAAGAAGATGTACAGATGGCTAACAAAGATGCTCAGCATTGCTCATTATTAGAGAAATGCAAATCAAAACTACAATGATATTTCACCTCACAATGGTCAGAATGGTCATCATCAAAAAGTCTACAAACAATAAATACTGGACAGGGTGTGGAGAAAAGGGAATACTCTTGCACTGTTGGTGGGAATATAAATTGATAGAGCCACTATGGAAGACAGTATGTAGATTCCTTAAAAAACTAGGAATAAAACCATCATATGACCCAGAAATCTCACTCCTAGGCATACACCCTGAGGAAGCCAAAATTGAAAAATACACATGTATCCCATTGTTCATTGCAGCACTATTTACAATAGCTAGAACATGGAAGCAACCTATATTCCCAGTGACAGATGAATGGATAAAGAAATTGTAGTACATATACACAATGGAATATTACTCAGCCATAAAGAGGAATGCATTTGAGTCAGTTCTGATGAGGTGGAGGAACCTAGAATCTATTATACAGAGTGAATGAGTCAGAAAGAGAAAGAGAAATATTGTATTCTAATGCATATATACAGAATCTAGAAAAATGGTACTGAAGAATCTATTTACAGGGCAGCAATGGAGAACAGACATAGAAAGTAGACTTACGGACTTGGGGAGAGGGGAGGCGAGGGTGAGATGTACTGAAAGAGTAACATGGAAACTTATATTACCATATGTGAAATAGACAGCCAACGGGAATTGGCTGTATGGCACAGGAAACTCAAACAGGTCTCTGTATCAACCTAGAGGGGTGAGATGGGGAGGGAGATAGGACAGAGGTTCAAAAAGGAGGAGATACATGTATACATATGGCTGATTCACATTGAGGTTTGACAGAAAACAACAAAATTCTGTAATGCAATTATCCTTCAATAAAAAATAAATTAATCAAAACAAAACAAAACAGCCCCAAGTTACTCGATTGAATCATATGATAAAGGCCCAAGAATTCAAGGAGGACTATGCACTCCATCAGGCAGTGGGGATCCACTGAGTATCTTCCAACAGGGGAATAAGTGCAACTAGAAAATAAGTGCAGCAGTGATGCATAGATAATTGGAGAAACACAANGAGGGAGATGGGAGGGAGGGTCCAAAGGGTGGGATATATGTATATCTGTGGTTGATTCATGTTGAGGTTTCACAAAAAACAATAAAATTCTGTAAAGCAATTATCCTTTGATAAAAAAATTTAAATGTATATAGAAAAAACAATCTATACTTTGTTTCACACAACATTATGGACTTGAGAGGTATAAACATTATCAGAAATCTGACAAAATTTTTGTTGTCAGATTTGGGAAGATAGCTATGTGCTGCGTATTTGATTCTGGGTTTGCTTGGGTTGGGAAGATCCACTGGAGAAGGGATAGGCTACCCACTCCAGTGTTCTTGGGCTTCCCTAGTTGCTCAGAAGGCAAAGAATCCACCTGCAATGCGAGAGACCTGGGTTCAATCCCTGGGTTTGGAAAATCCCTTGGAGGAGGGCATGGCAACCCACTCCAGTATTCTTGCTTGGAGGATTCCCATGCAGAGAGTGGCCTGGTGGGCTGCAGTCCATGGGGTTGCAAAGAGTCAGACATGACTGAGTGACTCGGCACAGAACAGCATGACCGACATAGCTTCCCAGGTGGTACTAGTGGTAAAGAACCCACAGACAAATGCAAGAGATGTAGGAGACCTGGGTTCGCTCTTTTGGCCAGAAAGATCCTGTGGAGGAGGGCACAGCCACCCATCTCAGAATTCCTGCCTGGAGAATCCCATGGACAAAGGAGCCTGGTGGGCTACAAGTGGTAAAGAACCTGCCTGCCATGCAGGATACATAAGAGATTTGGGTTCGATCCCTGGGTCCAAAGGTCCCCTGGAGGAGGGCACAGGCAACCCACACCAGTCTTCTTGCCTGGAGAATCTCATGGACAGAGGAGCCTAGTGGGCTATTTTCCATAAGTTCACACAGAGTCAGACATGACTGAAGCAACCTAGCATGTACGCATCCTATAAAAAAAATGTAGATATTTTTGTTATGTAATAAAATTTCAACAGTTTTGAAAAGGGATTCAAAATCTAGTTACTTAAAATACATACACACAACACATACATAAGCACAAATCTAATACTGTGGGTCAAAATACTTTATCTCAACATAAATATGCTTTTTATGTACATTTTGATTTGATACTTTGTATGTATACAGTCAGCAAAAACAAGATCAGGAGCTGACTGGGGCTCAGATGATGAGCTCCTTATTGCCAAATTCAGACTTAAATTGAAGAAAGTAGGGAAAACCACTAGAGCATTCAGGTATGACCTAAATCAAATCCCTTATGATTATACAGTGGAAGTGAGAAATAGATTTAAGGGACTATCTGATAGATAGAGTGCCCGATGAACTATGGAATGAGGTTCGTGACATTGTACGGGAGACAGGGATCAAGACCATCCCCATGGAAAAGAAATGCAAAAAAGCAAAATGGCTGTCTAGGGAGGCCTTACAAATAGCTATGAAAAGAGGAGAAGCAAAAAGCAAAGGAGAAAAGGAAAGATATAGGCATCTGAATGCAGAGTTTCAAAGAATAGCAAGGAGAGATAAGAAAGCCTTCCTCAGTGATCAATGAAAAGACATAGAGGAAAACAACAGAATGGGAAAGACTAGCAATCTTTTCAAGAAAATTAGAGATACCAAGGGAACTTTTCATGCAAAGATGGGCTCGATAAAGGACAGAACTGGTATGGACCTAACAGAAGCAGAATATATTAAGAAGAGGTGGCAAGAATACACAGAAGAACTGTACAGAAAAGATCTTCACGACCCAGATAATCATGAGGATGTGATCACTAATCTAGAGCCAGACATCTTGGAATGTGAAGTCAAGTGGGCCTTAGAAAGCATCACTAAGAACAAAGCTAGTGGAGGTGATGGAATTCCAGTTGAGCTGTTTCAAATCCTGGAAGATGATGCTGTGAAAGTGCTGCACTCAATATGCCAGCAAATTTGGAAAACTCAGCAGTGGCCACAGGACTGGAAAAGGTCAGTTTTCATTCCAATTCCAAAGAAAGGCAATGCCAAAGAATGCTCAAACTACCGCACAATTGCACTCATCTCACACGCTAGTAAAGTAATGCTCAAAATTCTCCAAGCCAGGCTTCAGCAATATGTGAACCGTGAACTCCCTGATGTTCAAGCTGGTTTTAGAAAAGGCAGAGGAACCAGAGATCAAATTGCCAACATCCGCTGGATCATGGAAAAAGCAAGAGAGTTCCAGAAAAACATCTATTTCTGCTTTATTGACTATGCCAAAGCCTTTGACTGTGTGGATCACAATAAACTGTGGAAAATTCTGAAAGAGATGGGAATACCAGACCACCTAACCTGCCTCTTGAGAAATCTGTATGCAGGTCAGGAAGCAACAGTTAGAACTGGACATGGAACAACAGACTGGTTCCAAATAGGAAAAGGAGTACGTCAAGGCTGTATATTGTCACCCTGCTTATTTAACTTATATGCAGAGTACATCATGAGAAACGCTGGACTGGAAGAAACACAAGCTGGAATCAAGATTGCCGGGAGAAATATCAATAACCTCAGATATGCAGATGACACCACCCTTATGGCAGAAAGTGAAGAGGAACTAAAAAGCCTCTTGATGAAAGTGAAAGAGGAGAGTGAAAAAGTTGGCTTAAAGCTCAACATTCAGAAAACGAAGATCATGGCATCCGGTCCCATCACTTCATGGGAAATAGATGGGGAAACAGTGGAAACAGTGTCAGACTTTATTTTTGGGGGCTCCAAAATCACTGCAGATGGTGACTGCAGCCATGAAATTAAAAGACGCTTACTCCTTGGAAGAAAAGTTATGACCAACCTAGATAGCATATTCAAAAGCAGAGACATTACTTTGCCAACAAAGGTCCATCTAGTCAAGGCTGTGGTCTTTCTAGTGGCCATGTATGGATGTGAGAGTTGGACTGTGAAGAAAGCTGAGTGCTGGAGAATTGATGCTTTTGAACTGTGGTATTGGAGAAAACTCCTGAAATTCCCTTGGACTGCAAGGAGATCCAACCAGTCCATTCTGAAGGAGATCAGCCCTGGGATTTCTTTGGAAGGAATGATGCTAAAGCTGAAACTCCAGTACTTTGGCCACCTCATGTGAAGAGTTGACTCATTGGAAGAGACTCTGATGCTGGGAGGGTTTGGGGGCTGTAGGAAAAGGGGACGACAGAGGATGAGATGACTGGATGGCATCACTGACTCAATGGACAAGAGTTTGAGTGAACTCCAGGAGATGGAGATGGACTGGGAGGTCTGGTGTGCTGCGATTCATGGGATCACAAAAAGTCGGACATGATTGAGTGAGTGTACTGAACTGAACTGACGCATACATTTATTTATCTAATGAATTTAAAATATCTGCCCTGAATTCCTAAAAACATAAATTGATATGATCTCATATTGGACTAATAGAATTTAAAGAAGATTCTGCTAAGATAACTATTTCTAGTATACCTACTTCAAGTATCTTTTAAAATCTTGTTATACCAATGTAAAATGATGTTTAATGAACTGAAACTACAGTGCCTTCTGTTTGATTGTTGAGATAAATCCTTCAAATCTTTGGTGCCTTTGTGACTGCTGCACTTCACTTGAGCCCATCACATAGCTTTTTTCATGATCTGTGCTTAGAGCTGCTACTGAATCAATACCAGTCCCAAATGAATGATCACAATGGTCACGAAGAATGGGTCATGTGCTCTACAGTATGTTCCCCTTCAATTAATATTCTTGCCAAAACCTGGAAGGGGAATCAGAAATACAAAATAAACATTTTTTTTTTCCGGTAAGACTGGCTTCTGTCACAACAAAAAAGTACAGTTTAGTGAAATAATATTAATTATACATTGAACAAATAGTCAGCTCCTGGTCTTGTTTTTGTTGACTGTATAGAGCTTCTCCATCTTTGGCTGCANGACCAGAAACTATAAAACTCTTAGAGGAAAACATAGGCAGAACACTCGATGACATAAATCAAAGCAAGAAATTCTATGACTCACCTACTAGAGTAACGGAAATAAAAATGAAAGTAAATGGTGGGACCTGATTAAACTTTAAAGCTTTTGCACAACAAAGGAAACTATAAACAAGGTGAAAAGGCAACACTCAGAATGGGAGAAAATAATACCAAATGAAACAGCTGACAAAGGGTTAATTCCCAAAATATGCAAGCAGTTCATACAACTCAATGCCAGAAAATCAACCCAGTCAAAAAGTGAGAAAAAGACCTAAATAGACATTTCTCCAAAGAAGATGTACAGATGGCTAACAAAGATGCTCAGCATTGCTCATTATTAGAGAAATGCAAATCAAAACTACAATGATATTTCACCTCACAATGGTCAGAATGGTCATCATCAAAAAGTCTACAAACAATAAATACTGGACAGGGTGTGGAGAAAAGGGAATACTCTTGCACTGTTGGTGGGAATATAAATTGATAGAGCCACTATGGAAGACAGTATGTAGATTCCTTAAAAAACTAGGAATAAAACCATCATATGACCCAGAAATCTCACTCCTAGGCATACACCCTGAGGAAGCCAAAATTGAAAAATACACATGTATCCCATTGTTCATTGCAGCACTATTTACAATAGCTAGAACATGGAAGCAACCTATATTCCCAGTGACAGATGAATGGATAAAGAAATTGTAGTACATATACACAATGGAATATTACTCAGCCATAAAGAGGAATGCATTTGAGTCAGTTCTGATGAGGTGGAGGAACCTAGAATCTATTATACAGAGTGAATGAGTCAGAAAGAGAAAGAGAAATATTGTATTCTAATGCATATATACAGAATCTAGAAAAATGGTACTGAAGAATCTATTTACAGGGCAGCAATGGAGAACAGACATAGAAAGTAGACTTACGGACTTGGGGAGAGGGGAGGCGAGGGTGAGATGTACTGAAAGAGTAACATGGAAACTTATATTACCATATGTGAAATAGACAGCCAACGGGAATTGGCTGTATGGCACAGGAAACTCAAACAGGTCTCTGTATCAACCTAGAGGGGTGAGATGGGGAGGGAGATAGGACAGAGGTTCAAAAAGGAGGAGATACATGTATACATATGGCTGATTCACATTGAGGTTTGACAGAAAACAACAAAATTCTGTAATGCAATTATCCTTCAATAAAAAATAAATTAATCAAAACAAAACAAAACAGCCCCAAGTTACTCGATTGAATCATATGATAAAGGCCCAAGAATTCAAGGAGGACTATGCACTCCATCAGGCAG
This sequence comes from Oreotragus oreotragus, assembly GCA_006410675.1. Classification (NCBI taxonomy): domain Eukaryota; kingdom Metazoa; phylum Chordata; class Mammalia; order Artiodactyla; family Bovidae; genus Oreotragus; species Oreotragus oreotragus. Next base: position 15,968 of record SJYX01014766.1, on the reverse strand, counting down.
TGGGGATCCACTGAGTATCTTCCAACAGGGGAATAAGTGCAACTAGAAAATAAGTGCAGCAGTGATGCATAGATAATTGGAGAAACACAAGAACAGGGAGCGAGACCAGAGAGGAGGCTTCAGCAACAGCAGACAGCGGGGAGCAATGAGGAACATAGCTCTGGAGAAATGACATGGCAGAGTTTGAGTCTGTGGCCCTGGAGACCGGGCCTATGGAGGTGAGGGTGAAAAGAGAGAAGGGGAATTGAAAGATGGAGATTGTGAGCCCCAGTGACTGAGGTATTTGGTGAGTGAGGTGGATAGAAGGTTTTGGCATGTGTGTTTAAGATGCTGGAAGCAATTGAAAATTGGCAGAGTCTAGATATGACTTCATCTGAATTACATTTCAGATATTAATGCACCAACTGTTCTGACTTTATTTCTCTGTTACCCACCAGTATTTCTCCAAGAAAGTGTGTCCAGGCTTGATTTCTCAGCCCTGAAGTAATCTAGGCAGAGTTTGGTCTTCCCAGGTGGCTCAGCAGTAAAGTATCCACCTGCAATGCAGGAGACCTGGGTTTGTTCCCTGGGTCGGGAAGATCCCCTGTAGAAGAGAATGGCTTCTCACTCCAGTTTTCTTGCCTGGAGAATCCCATGGACAGAGGAGCCTGGTGGGCAACAGTCCACGGGATTACAAAGAAGTCAGGCATGACAGTGACTGTACAATACCAACAACTGGCAGAGTTTAGCCTGGCTGTGATAACACACACTGGTGTGCATTAAAAATGATCTTTCCCCAAAAGACTCCTAGTGGAGAACGTAACATCTTTAAACTTGGGTTGCTTATGCTGCTAAGTCACTTCAGTCATGTCCGACTCTGTGTGACCCCATAGACAGCAGCCCACCAGGCTCCCCCGTCCCTGGGATTCTCCAGGCAAGAATACTGGAGTGGGTTGCCATTTCCTTCAATGCATGAAAGAGAAAAGTGAAAGTGAAGTTGCTCAGTCTGTCCGACTGTTAGCGACCCCATGGACTGCAGCCTACCAGGCTCCTCCGTCCATTGGATT
>SJYX01014764.1:124799-154531 GCA_006410675.1 Oreotragus oreotragus | reverse complement strand
CCTGGAAAATCCCATGGACAGAGGGGCCTGGTAGGCTACAGTCCATGGGGTTGCAAAGAGTTGAACACGACTGAGCAACTTCACATTTACTTTCACAAATTTTTTTTTTTAAAAAAACCTTCCTTACTCTATAACATAATGTTACTGCCCAATCACATGACAATAAGAATATTCTACATATTGTTACATAATTTGTCCATTAGGACCTAGGAGAAGACTCCTTCACACAGCAAGGCCAATCTGCTTAAAGTTTTTTTGATATGAGAAAGAAATCATCTGAAAGGCTGGAATATTTTGAATTCCCAAGGGAAAATCTGAAAGGAAAGGACACAAGCATCAGTGAATGCCAGCAATGCCACTTGAAGGAAAGAAAGAAAACCTCCCTTTCCTCTAGCCCTAGGGTCCTTGGCTGGGAAAGAACTTTTAAAATGTTGTAATAGATAGCCAATGGTAATTTGCTGCACACCTCAGGGAACTCAAACAGGAGCTCTGTGACAATCTAGAAGGGGGGGATGGGGAGTGAGATGGGAGGGAGGGGACATGGCTGTACCTATGGCTGATTCTTGTTGATGTTTGACAGAAAACCACAACATTCTGTAAAGCAATTATCCTTCAATTTAAAAAAGCAAATAAAGTGGCAAAGAAAAAGTTGTTTCATCTAAATTGTTGACTGTGGGTTTTGTGAGGTAAATCTCTGCTCTCTCCTCTAGGGAGTCTTCAAAATGTTTTTATTCATGATGTTATGCAAGTAAATTCAGAGCAAACTGTTCTCACATGAGTGAAATCAAACTGATAGAAGTATACTGATAAGTGTGAGATAGCTTTTAAGAAAAAAAATTCATCTGAGATTCAATAAGTATGTTGTCTACTTTGTGCTTTTCTGAATTTGAAGTTACACAGTGCCCCGTAAACAGAAGATTCACTCATTCATCCAGACGGCCATCTCCCGTCCTGAGACGTGATGTGTACACATGTGTATTGAGTGGGCTCAGTGTCCACTTACTTCTAGAGTTGGAAAACTGTCAAGTCAGACTAAAATATTCAGGTGAATTTTGAGTTTATGCTATGAAGTTGTCTTGCAACACAGAGATTCACTCAGCCTGTTACAGATCTGAGGAAGCAGGAACAAGGTCACAGGAAGGATGACAGGAAGCATTGGCATAGGTCACTTTTCCCATGGCCTGCCTAGGGTCATGAAATTGATTTCTTTTAAGAGTACATTTTCTCATAATTTTCTGGGCATCTATACGCTAACCTTAGTATCCAAGAGTCCTTTCATGACACCCAAGCAGTTCTTCAAAATGAGCATCCTCTGTGTGTAACATAGGTTGATGTGTGGAGAGAAGCTGCACTTTCTGAGAAAACATGCTTTGTAGGCCCAGAAACAATAGTGGGTCAGTGCCTCTAGATGGCCAGGCCCTGAGGATTTGACTCATACTAGGTAAAATACACAAGATACTAACGTTACCGGGTGGAAAACAGCTGCCACAGTGACAGCAGATGAAGGCCAAACATGTTCTCTTCCTGCAGTAAGCAGCATAGGAAACTGTTGAAAAATCATGAAACATCTCTGCCTTGGAGACAGAAAACATCTAAACATTTTACTGTCAATGCACTTCTCCCCCATGAGTAGATCTAAGTGTGAACTGAAATGTTCCTTTGTGAACTTTTCCTTAGGACAAAGGGAATGTGTACTATTCTAGTACAGTCTGAAGGTGCCTTCTCAAAAGCTCTCTCTCCTGCACTCCACTCTAAGGTGGCAGTATTGAAAGGATTTGGGTTAATAAGTACCAAAGTACTAATGAAGCATAAAAGACAACATGCACATACACACATACACACAAACAAGGAATAGCTTTTCATGTACTGCCTCATCTCAACAGATTGGATGCATCTCATTTTATCAGATTGCCAACATTTGCTGGATCATAGAAAGAGTGAGGGAATTCTAGAAAAACATCTACTTCTATTTCATTGACTACACTAAAGCCTTTGACTATGTGGATCATATCAAATTGTGGGAAACTCATAAAGATATGGGAATACCAGACCACCTTACCTGTCTCCTGAGAAGCCTCTATGCGGGTCAAGAAGCAATAGTTAGAACCCTGTATGGAACAACTGACTGGTTCAGGATTAAGAAAGGAGTAGGACAAAGCTACTTACTGTAACCCTGTTTGTTTAACTTATACGAAGAGCACGTCAAGCGAAATGACAGGCTGAATGACTTACAAACTGGAATCAAGATTGCCAGAAGAGAGTGTATTCCTCTCACAGGCAGTCTTAGCATTGGAGATCCTGATTTAGCTGGTAGAGGATTTGTCAAGATATAATGAAAGATAAATGCAACTGAAGCTGCAGCTGAAAGAGGAGGATGAACTAATTTCCCAACTTCAGGAAGAATTGGAAAAAGTTCAGCACTTACAGAGGAGTTTTGCTTCAAGAGTAGATAAATCCACACAAACTGAACTTCTAGACTGTGATAACACAGGATCATGAAGAATGTGATGAAGAACTAACTGAAGTGGCCAAGGCAGAAGCAGGAAGACAAGTCAGAAGGCTATTGCCATAATCCAGAGATCAAGCCCTGAGCCTATGGAGTGAGCACACTGATTCCAAGACTCTAGACTACCACAGAACTCCTAACCCTATGGAGTATCAAATCATGAGAATTCCCACAAAGGAAATCAGTAGAATACAAGACCTGGCATCACCCAAATACCAGTAGCACCTGTGCAGGATGCTTCATCCAAACAACAAACAAGACTAACATACAAATTCAATCATCAGCACACAGATTACCACCTCATTCAGCCCTGCTCATCAGAGGGAGGAAAACAAAAAAACAAAAAAGTCTCAGCACAAATATCACCCTATACGAAGCTTGCACAAACCACTGGCCCAACCTTAGGAGGGCAGAAACCAAAAGGAAGAAAGAATTCAACCTTGAAGCCTGGGAAAATGAAACTTAAAAAACCATAAGTTTAAAAAAGTAATGAAAAAACAGAAATACCGCACAAATGAAGGAACAAACTAGAAACACAGCAGCCCAAATAATTGAAAAGGAAATAGGCAAGCTACCTGAAGAAGAATTCAGAATAATGAAAGTAAAGATTATCAAAAACCTTGAAAACAGAATTGAGAAAATACAAGAATCAATTAACAAAAACCTAAAAGAATTAAAGAATAACTATGCAGACATAGAATAATTACTGATATTTAAAATATTCTAGAAGGAATCAATAGCAGAATATCTGAAGCAAAAGAAAGGATCAGTGAGTAAGAAGATTAAATGGTGGAAATAACTTCTGAAGAGTAGTATAAAGTAAACAGAATGAAAAGAACTGAGGATGATCTCAGAGACCTCTGGAAAATATCAAACACACCAACATTTGAATTATAGGGGTCTCAGAAGATTAAGAGGGAAAAAAAAGGGTATGAGAAAATTTTTGAAGAGATTATAGTTGAAAATTTCCCTAACATGGAAAAGGAAATAGTCNTCAACTACAGTATGGCTAATTTTTTTTTCTGAAACACAGACTAATAGCTATTATAAACCTTTCTTTTCAAAATCACTATTGATAATTGGTTATGATATTGTATACCAGATTTTAAAATAATTTTTCAGTCATTGATTATAATTAACCAGTTATTCCACAGAAGAGTATAGAGTAGTATTTCTAGATAGTTCTGTAATCAAAAAATAATAAAAATCTGTGTTTTATCTTTATTTTTAAATTAATCTTTAAACTGGAGGATAATTGCTTTACAATGCTGTGTTTGTTTCTGCCTTACAACAATGTGAATCAGCTATAGATATACACATGTCCCCTGCCTCCCAAGCCTCCCTCCCACCCTGCCCCATCCCATTTCTCTAGGTCTTCACAGAGCACTCAGCTGAGCTCCTTGCATTATATAGCAACTTCCCATTAGCTATCTATTTTCCATGTGGTAATGTTACGTTTCTATGCCATCTCTTATTTCATCCTATGCTTTCCTTCCCCCCCTGTATCCACAATTCTCTTCTTTATGTCTGAATCTCTACTCTTGCCCTGTAAATAGGCTTATTGCTACCATTTTTCTAGATTCCATATATATGCTAAGTCCCTTCAGTTGTGTCTGACTCTTTGCAACCCTGTGGACTATAGCCCACCAGGCTCTATATCCATGGGGATTCTCCACACAAGAATACTAGAGTAGGTTGCCATGTTCTGCTCCAGGAAATCTTCCCAATGCAGGGATTAAACCTGTGTCTCTTATGTTTGTTTAATTGGCAGGCAAGTTCTTTACTGCCAGTGCCACCTGGGAAGGCCATATATGCGTTACTATATAATATTTGCTTTTCTCTTTCTGACTTATTTCACTCTATATAAAAGGTTCTAGGTTTATCCACCTCTGTTCAACTGACTCAAGTTTATTCCTTTCCATGGCTAAGTAATATTCCATTGTAAATATCTACCACATTATTTATCCATTCATCTGTTGATAGACATTTAGCTTGCTTCCATGCCCTAGCTATGGTAAATAGTGCTTCAGTGGACAGCAGGGTACATGTGTCTTTCTAAATTATGGTTTTCTCAGGCTATATGCCCAATAATGGGATTGCTAGGTCATATGGTAATTTTATCCCATTTTTAAAGGAATCTCCATACTGTTCAAAGTAGCTGTATCAGTTTACATTCTCACTAACAGTGCAAGAGTTCCCTTTTCTCCACATCCTCTCCAGAATTTATTGTCTGTACATTGTTTTGATGATAGCCATTCTGACTGGTATATCTTTATTTTTAATTGTCCTAAAGCGTTTGCCTACATTGCAGGAGACCCGGGTTCAGTCCCTGTGTCGGGAAGCTCTCCTGGAGAAGGGACTGGCAACCCACTCCAGTATTCTTGCCTCCCTCCTAAAAAAAGGGAGCTTAAATAAATATTTACAGTGCTTCCCTGGTGGCTCAGGTGGTAAAGCATCTGTCTACAGTGTGAGAGACCTGGGTTCGATCCCTGAGTCGGGAAGATCCCTTGGAGAAGGAAATGTCAATCCACTCCGGTACTATTGCCTGGAAAATCCCATGGACAGAGGGGCCTGGTAGGCTACAGTCCATGGGGTTGCAAAGAGTTGAACACGACTGAGCAACTTCACATTTACTTTCACAAATTTTTTTTTTTAAAAAAACCTTCCTTACTCTATAACATAATGTTACTGCCCAATCACATGACAATAAGAATATTCTACATATTGTTACATAATTTGTCCATTAGGACCTAGTAGAAGACTCCTTCACACAGCAAGGCCAATCTGCTTAAAGTTTTTTTGATATGAGAGAAAGAAATCATCTGAAAGGCTGGAATATTTTGAATTCCCAAGGGAAAATCTGAAAGGAAAGGACACAAGCATCAGTGAATGCCAGCAATGCCACTTGAAGGAAAGAAAGAAAACCTCCCTTTCCTCTAGCCCTAGGGTCCTTGGCTGGGAAAGAACTTTTAAAATGTTGTAATAGATAGCCAATGGTAATTTGCTGCACACCTCAGGGAACTCAAACAGGAGCTCTGTGACAATCTAGAAGGGGGGGATGGGGAGTGAGATGGGAGGGAGGGGACATGGCTGTACCTATGGCTGATTCTTGTTGATGTTTGACAGAAAACCACAACATTCTGTAAAGCAATTATCCTTCAATTTAAAAAAGCAAATAAAGTGGCAAAGAAAAAGTTGTTTCATCTAAATTGTTGACTGTGGGTTTTGTGAGGTAAATCTCTGCTCTCTCCTCTAGGGAGTCTTCAAAATGTTTTTATTCATGATGTTATGCAAGTAAATTCAGAGCAAACTGTTCTCACATGAGTGAAATCAAACTGATAGAAGTATACTGATAAGTGTGAGATAGCTTTTAAGAAAAAAAATTCATCTGAGATTCAATAAGTATGTTGTCTACTTTGTGCTTTTCTGAATTTGAAGTTACACAGTGCCCCGTAAACAGAAGATTCACTCATTCATCCAGACGGCCATCTCCCGTCCTGAGACGTGATGTGTACACATGTGTATTGAGTGGGCTCAGTGTCCACTTACTTCTAGAGTTGGAAAACTGTCAAGTCAGACTAAAATATTCAGGTGAATTTTGAATTTATGCTATGAAGTTGTCTTGCAACACAGAGATTCACTCAGCCTGTTACAGATCTGAGGAAGCAGGAACAAGGTCACAGGAAGGATGACAGGAAGCATTGGCATAGGTCACTTTTCCCATGGCCTGCCTAGGGTCATGAAATTGATTTCTTTTAAGAGTACATTTTCTCATAATTTTCTGGGCATCTATACGCTAACCTTAGTATCCAAGAGTCCTTTCATGACACCCAAGCAGTTCTTCAAAATGAGCATCCTCTGTGTGTAACATAGGTTGATGTGTGGAGAGAAGCTGCACTTTCTGAGAAAACATGCTTTGTAGGCCCAGAAACAATAGTGGGTCAGTGCCTCTAGATGGCCAGGCCCTGAGGATTTGACTCATACTAGGTAAAATACACAAGATACTAACGTTACCGGGTGGAAAACAGCTGCCACAGTGACAGCAGATGAAGGCCAAACATGTTCTCTTCCTGCAGTAAGCAGCATAGGAAACTGTTGAAAAATCATGAAACATCTCTGCCTTGGAGACAGAAAACATCTAAACATTTTACTGTCAATGCACTTCTCCCCCATGAGTAGATCTAAGTGTGAACTGAAATGTTCCTTTGTGAACTTTTCCTTAGGACAAAGGGAATGTGTACTATTCTAGTACAGTCTGAAGGTGCCTTCTCAAAAGCTCTCTCTCCTGCACTCCACTCTAAGGTGGCAGTATTGAAAGGATTTGGGTTAATAAGTACCAAAGTACTAATGAAGCATAAAAGACAACATGCACATACACACATACACACAAACAAGGAATAGCTTTTCATGTACTGCCTCATCTCAACAGATTGGATGCATCTCATTTTATCAGACTGCCAACATTTGCTGGATCATAGAAAGAGTGAGGGAATTCTAGAAAAACATCTACTTCTATTTCATTGACTACACTAAAGCCTTTGACTATGTGGATCATATCAAATTGTGGGAAACTCATAAAGATATGGGAATACCAGACCACCTTACCTGTCTCCTGAGAAGCCTCTATGCGGGTCAAGAAGCAATAGTTAGAACCCTGTATGGAACAACTGACTGGTTCAGGATTAAGAAAGGAGTAGGACAAAGCTACTTACTGTAACCCTGTTTGTTTAACTTATACGAAGAGCACGTCAAGCGAAATGACAGGCTGGATGACTTACAAACTGGAATCAAGATTGCCAGAAGAGAGTGTATTCCTCTCACAGGCAGTCTTAGCATTGGAGATCCTGATTTAGCTGGTAGAGGATTTGTCAAGATATAATGAAAGATAAATGCAACTGAAGCTGCAGCTGAAAGAGGAGGATGAACTAATTTCCCAACTTCAGGAAGAATTGGAAAAAGTTCAGCACTTACAGAGGAGTTTTGCTTCAAGAGTAGATAAATCCACACAAACTGAACTTCTAGACTGTGATAACACAGGATCATGAAGAATGTGATGAAGAACTAACTGAAGTGGCCAAGGCAGAAGCAGGAAGACAAGTCAGAAGGCTATTGCCATAATCCAGAGATCAAGCCCTGAGCCTATGGAGTGAGCACACTGATTCCAAGACTCTAGACTACCACAGAACTCCTAACCCTATGGAGTATCAAATCATGAGAATTCCCACAAAGGAAATCAGTAGAATACAAGACCTGGCATCACCCAAATACCAGTAGCACCTGTGCAGGATGCTTCATCCAAACAACAAACAAGACTAACATACAAATTCAATCATCAGCACACAGATTACCACCTCATTCAGCCCTGCTCATCAGAGGGAGGAAAACAAAAAAACAAAAAAGTCTCAGCACAAATATCACCCTATACGAAGCTTGCACAAACCACTGGCCCAACCTTAGGAGGGCAGAAACCAAAAGGAAGAAAGAATTCAACCTTGAAGCCTGGGAAAATGAAACTTAAAAAACCATAAGTTTAAAAAAGTAATGAAAAAACAGAAATACCGCACAAATGAAGGAACAAACTAGAAACACAGCAGCCCAAATAATTGAAAAGGAAATAGGCAAGCTACCTGAAGAAGAATTCAGAATAATGAAAGTAAAGATTATCAAAAACCTTGAAAACAGAATTGAGAAAATACAAGAATCAATTAACAAAAACCTAAAAGAATTAAAGAATAACTATGCAGACATAGAATAATTACTGATATTTAAAATATTCTAGAAGGAATCAATAGCAGAATATCTGAAGCAAAAGAAAGGATCAGTGAGTAAGAAGATTAAATGGTGGAAATAACTTCTGAAGAGTAGTATAAAGTAAACAGAATGAAAAGAACTGAGGATGATCTCAGAGACCTCTGGAAAATATCAAACACACCAACATTTGAATTATAGGGGTCTCAGAAGATTAAGAGGGAAAAAAAAGGGTATGAGAAAATTTTTGAAGAGATTATAGTTGAAAATTTCCCTAACATGGAAAAGGAAATAGTCAATCAAGTCCAAGAGGTGCAAAGAGTCCCATACAAGATAAACTCAAGAAGAAACATGCCCAAGACACATACTAATCAAACTAACAAAGTTAAACACAAAGAAAGAATGTTAAAAGCAACAAGGGAAAATCAACAAGTAACATGCAAGGGAAACCCCATATGTTTAACAGCTGATCTTTCAGCACAAACTCTGCAGGCCGGAAGGGAATGGCAGGATATATTTAAAGTACTGAAAGGGAAATATCTATAACCAATATTACTCTACCTGGCAAGGCTCTCATTCAAAATTGATGGAGAAATAAAAAACTTTTCAGACAAACTCAACTAAAGAGAATTCAGTAGAAGAATGAAATAGAAGGAGAAGGAAAGAAAGGAATGACAACCCACTCCAGTACTCTTGCCTGAAAAATCCCATGGATGGAGGAGCCTGGCAGGCTACAGTCCATGGNTAAAACCTATGAGGTGCAGCCAAAATAGCTCTAAGAAGAAAGTTTATAGCAATAAACCCCTACCTCAAGAAACAAGCATTGAGCAGACAACCTAACTTTACACCTAAAACAATTGGAAAAAGAAAAGCAAAAATACTCCTAAAATTAGCAGAAGGAAATAAATCATAAATATCAGAGCAGAAATAAATGAAAAAAAATTAAACAAACAAACTAAAGGTTAATAAAAATAAAACTGGTTCTTTGAGATGATAAGCAAAACTGAAAAACCTTTAGCTAGACTCATCAAGAAAAAAAAGGGAGAAGAATCAAATCAACAAAATTAGAAATGAAGAAGGAGAGATTACAGCAAACAATGCAGAAATACAAAGGATTATGAGACTACTATGAACAACTATATAGCAATAAAATGGATAACCTTGAAGAAATGAACGGATTCTTAGAAAAGATCAATCTTCCAAGACTGAAGCAGGAAGAAATAGAAATTATGAACTAGCCAATTACAAGCACTGAAATAAAATTGTGATTAAAAAAAACTCCCAAAAGACAGAAGCCCTGTGCCAGACACCATCACAGGTGAATTCTATCAAACATTTAGTGAAAAGCTAATACCTATCCTTCTAAGACTCTTTCAAAAAATTGCAGAGGAAGGAACACTTCCAAACTTATTCTATGAGGCCATCATCCCGATGCCAAAACCAGACAAAGAAAACACAAAAAAAGAAAACTACAGGTCAATATCAGTGATGAACATACATGCAAAAATCCTCAACAAAATTTTAGCAAACAGAATTCAACAATACATTAAAAAGCTCATGCACCATGATCAAGTTTGATTTATTCCAGGGATGCAAGGATTCTTCAGTATCTACAAATCAATCAATGTGATATAGTATACTAACAAACTGAAGGATAAAAAACATATGATAATCTCAATAAATGCAGAAAAAGTCTTTAACAAAAACCAGCACCCACTTATGATTAAAACTTTTCAAAAAAAATGAGCATAGATAAAACTTATCTCAACATAGTCATGGCCATTTATGACAAGCCCACAGCAAAAATTATACTCAATGGTGAAAAACTGAAAGTATTCACCCTAAGATCAGGAACAAGACAAGGGTGCCCACTTTCACCACTATTATTCAATATAATTTTGGAAGTCCTAGCTACAGCAATCAGAGAAGAAAAAGAAATAAAAGGAATACAGAGCTGAAAAGAAGAAATTAAGCTCTCACTGTTTGCAAATGACATTATACTGTACATAGAAAACTTTAAAGATAGTATCAGAAAATTACTAGAGCTAATAAATGAATTTAGCAACATTGCAGGATACAAAATCAATACACAGAAGTCACTTGCATTTCTATATACTAACAATGAAAAATCAGAAAGAGAAATTTAGAAATCAATCCCATTCACAAAAAGAATAAAATATCTAGGAATAAAATTACCTAAGGAGACAAAAGCACAGTATTCAGAAAATTATAAGACACTGATGAAAGAAATCAAAGATGATATAAGCATAAGGAGAGATGGAACCCATGTTCCTGGGTAGGAAGAATCAATATTGTGAAAATGACTATACTACCAAATTTAATCTACAGATTCAATGTGATGTGATCCCTACCAAATTACCAATGACATCTTCCACAAAACTAGAACAAATTTCACAATTCATGTGGAAACACAAAAGACCCCAAATAGCCAGAGCAGTCTTGAGAAAGAAGAATGGAGTTGGAGGAATCAACCTTCCTGACTTCAGATCATACTACAAAGCTACAGTCAATAAGACAGTATGGTACTGCCACAAATACAGAAATATATACCAATGGAGCAAGATAGAAAGCCCAGAAATAAACCCATGCACCTATGGGTAACTTATTTTCTACAAAGGAGGCAAGAATATACAATGGGGCAAAGACAGCATCTTCAAGTGATGCTGGGAAAACTGAAGAGCCATGTAAAAGAATAAAATTAGAACATTTCCTAACACCATATGTAAAGATAAACTAAAATTTAATTATATTCCTAAATATAAGACCAGAAACTATAAAACTCTTAGAGAAAAACAAAGGCAGAATACTTGATGATGTAAATCAAAGCAAGATCCTCTATGCCCTACATCCTAGAGTTATGGAAATAAAAAACAAAAGTAAACAAGTAGGACATGATTAAACTTAAAAGCTTTTGTGTATCAAAGGAAAACTATAAGCAAGGTGAAAAGACAATCCCCAGAATGGGAGAAAATAAAGCAAATGAAACAACTGACAAAAGATTAATTTCCAAATATACAAGCAGCTCATACTATTTGTTACCAGAAAAACAAACAACCCAATCAAAAAATGGGGAAAAGACCTAAAAAGACATTTCTCCAAAGAAGGCATATAGATGGCTAATAAATACCTGAAAAGATGCTCAACATTGCCCCTTATTAGAGAAATGCAAATCAAAAGTACGAGATATCACCTCCCACTGGTCAGAATGGCCATTATCAAAAAGTCTACAGACAATAAATGCTGGAAAGGTGTAGAGAAAAGGGAACACTCTTGCACTGTTGGTGGGAATGTAAATTGATACAGCCACTATGGAAGGTGGTATGGAGATTTCTTTAAAAACTAGGAATAAAGCCACCATATAAAGCCAGCAATCACACTCCTAGGCATATATCCTGAGGAAACCAAAGTTGAAAAAGACATGTATCCCTTTGTTCATTGCAGCATTATTTACAATAGCTAGAACATGGAAGCAACCTAGATATCCATCAACAGATGAACAGATAAAGGAGTTGTGGTATATGTTAAAAAATGGAATATTACTCAACCATATAAAGGAATGCATTTGAGTCAGTTCTAATGAAGTAGATGACCCTAGAACCTATTATATAGAGTGAAATAAGTCAGAAAGAGAAAGATAAATATAAACTAACACATATATAAAAAATCTAGAAAGATGGTACCAAAGAATTTATCTGCAGTGCAGCAGTGGAGAAACAGACATAAGAAGCAGACTTATGGACATGGGCAGAGGGGAGGAGAGTGATGTATGGAGAAAGTAACATGGAAACTTACTTTTCCATATGTAAAATAGATACCCAAAGGGAATTTTCTGTATGTCTCAGGAAACTCAAACAGTGGCGCTGTATCAATCTAGAGAGGTAGGATGGGGAGAGAGATGAGAGTGAGGTTCACAAGGGAGGGGACATATGTATGCCTATGGCTGAGTCATGTTGAGATTTGACAGAAAACCACAAAATTCTGTAAAGCAGTTATCCTTCAATTAAAAAAGAAAAAAAAAACAAACAAACAAACAAAAAACAATTACCGGGAAAACTATCAACAACCTCAAATATGCAGCTGATACCACTCTAATGGCAGAGAGTGAAGAGGAACTAAAGAGCCTCTTGATGAGGGTGAAGGAGAGTGAAAAAGCCAGATTAAGACTCAATATTTTAAAAATTACATTACAGCATCTGTTCCATCACTTCATGGCAAATAGAAAGGGAAAAGGGGGAAGCAGTGATAGATTTCCTCTTCTTGGGCTCTAAAATCACTGTGGATGGTGACTACAGCCATGAAATTAGAAAATGATTGCTTCTTGGCAGGAAAGGTATTACAAAACTAGACAGTGTGTTAAAAAGCAAAGACGGAATTTTGTGCACAAAGGTCCATATAGTGAAGGCTTTCCAGTAGTCACATACAGATATGAGAGCTGGACAATAAAAATGATAGAGTGTTGAATAACTGATGCTTTTGAACTGCGGTGCTGGAGAAGACTCTCAAGAGTCCCTTGGGCTGCAAGAAGATCAAACTAATCAATCCTAAAGGAAATCAACCTTGAATATTCATTGGAAGGACTAATGCTGAAGCTGAAACTCTAATATTTTGGCCACCTGATATGAACAGCTGACTCATTGGAAAAGACCCTGATGCTGGGGAAAGATTAAAAGTAGAAGCAGAAGAGGGTGATAGAGGTAGAGATGGTTGGATGGCATCACTGACTCAATGGACATAAACTTGGGTAAATGCCAGGAGATAGTAAGGGACAGGGAAGCCTGCATAATGCAGTTCATGGGATCATGAAGAGTCGGATAAGACTTAGTGTCTGAAGAACAACATTGAAATGTATTGTTCACATTTCTCAGATTACAGTTTGTGTGATTGTGTTAGCTTCATGTTAGCTCTTCTGCCTTTCATGAAACAAGTTCTAGTTCAGTTTGGATATTTGGATCATAAAGTGGACCACACTGATGAGTGATTATTTTAATGACATCTACCCTAGTGAGAATTTGCAGAGATGTTTTAACTTTCTAGCTATTTTATTGCAAATCTTCTGGCTTATGGGTCACTGCTTGTACTATCAAGCTAATAAAATCATTAATGTACAGTCATTCCTAAGAAAAGTGAGGTACTGAACGCTAACTTTCTAAAGCTACAATATGGCAAAGCTGTTTTCTAGTCCACTTGTATGTGAAGCCAAGTTGGTGCTCTTTCCAGTCCTTCACAAAGCCTCCATCAATGTCCAGGCCCCCATCAATCTGGGCATGTTTATGAAGGTTTCCTCCGCTGCCTTAGCAGTGAACCAATGTTCTTCCTGGGTAGGTGATGTTGGAATACTCATAACTGCCCACAGCTCCTGTTAATTCAGAGGTAAGAAGCTTCAGTATGAATGGTTGAGAAAATTTCCAAATGCTTGCTTATGAGTATTAACCGTTCTGTTACAAGATACAATTAACTTCTGCCATTGTGTTTTGTCTCTACTGGCAAATTACTTTGTAAAGTGTCTAATATACCAAATTACTCTACCATTGAATAGGTCTATTATCTTGAGAAAGTGATTTAAACTCCCTAAGCTTTCATTTCTTCATCTGTAAATACTGGATAATAAAAGTCATTATATCAAGGGTTTTGTGAGCTTTAAATGAAATTGTGTGGCAAAAGATCTGGGGATGGTTATAGAAGTACAAGTATTGGATATAGAAAAAGTGATAGAAGTTACAGTAATTTTGTGGAAAACACTAAAATATTATTGCAAATACTTTTATACAAATCATCTCATTGTATCTTTCAAATATCTGTACTATCTCCATCTTACAACTAAGGAAACAGAAACTTGTAGAACTTAAATCCCCTGCTGAAGAACAGGTTAATAATCCAGGAGAGTTTGACTTTCCTACAATAAATACGTATAGATATTAGACTCTAAATAGTACATAGGTGTGTGTGTGTGTGTATACCTAGTAATACCTATGTTCCTAGCACTGTGGTAAGTGCTTTATATGTTATCTTAACTGTCAAAATCATGCTCTGAGATGTTTATTATCACTATTTACATATTTAAAGACTGAAGACTAGAGAGGGTAAACAGTTTGTGTCTGAAATATCTTGGGAAATAGTTAAGGCCAATGCTTGACCCCAAAGCCTGTGCTCTTTTCAGGGGGTCTCCTTAATGCTATTAATAATTAATGTACCACAGCTTTCTTATCCATTCATCTGCTGATGGACATCTAGGTTGCTTCCATGTCCTGGCTATTATAAACAGTGCTGCGATGAACATTGGGGTACACGTGTCTCAATTCTGTTTCCTCAGGAGATGGGAGGGGGGTTCAGGATGGGGAACACGTATACACCCATGGCAGATTCATGTTGATGTATGGCAAAACCTGGAGAAGGCAATGGCACCCCACTCCAGTACTCTTGCTTGGAAAATCCCATAGACGGAGGTGCCTGGTAAGCCTGGGGTCGCTAAGAGTCGGACATGACAGAACGACTTCACTTTCACTTTTCACTTTCATGCATTGGGGAAGGAAATGGCAACCCATTCCAGTGTTCTTGCCTGCAGAATCCTAAGGACGGAAGAGCCTGGTGGGCTGCTGTCTATGGGATCGCACAGAGTCGGACACGACTGAAGCGACTTAGCAGCAGCAGCAACATGGCAAAACCAGTATAATATTGTAAAGTAATTAGCCTCTAAATAAAATAAATAAACATATTAAAAAATAATTAATGTAAGTAACCCTTAGTTTCCTAGCTTATAAATTTTAAGGAGTATCTACATTGTAGTACTGTGTGAGGATGAGATGACATAAAAAAAAGTAAAGTACTTAGGTAAGGCTGGACAGCATAATAGACAACAGAATGTTAGTTTTTTTCCTCTTATTTGAGGGAACAGCGGCTCAAAGAGAGGAACGGAAGACAGGTGCAGAGCCATTGGCCTTATCTCTGAGTGACATCTGCAGGCAGCTCAGTGACATTAGAATTGGATTGTTCTTATCTCAAAATGGCCACCACCCTGTGAGCTCTGTACACAGATCAGTTACTAAGGGAGACAGCGGCAGATCAGGTGGGGCTACATCGTAAACTTCCAGATTTTAAGTAATGCAATTCTAAACGTCTTCAGACTTTGGCACTACACTGTCACTCCTGTACTGTTACTTTGTCTTAGAAATGCTATACAACTCTTCGATCAGTGCAAGTTAACTTTTAAAGACCAACTATTTATCACCATTTCTAAATAGCAAGATGCTCTATGAATGGTGAAAATACTGTTTCATTTCCATTGAGGACAGATGAGCAACAGACAGAGGAGTGCAGAGAATGAGGTTGGACCCTGTTGGGTCTCATAGCTAAGTTTTCTATAGTGACAAAGCTTAGCACAAAGCTTTGGAATCTAAGATAATCCCTTTAAAAATACTTTCTGAGCTTCCAGGTTGGTGAGTGAGTAGAGGTGCTGGGAGGTGCTTAGAAAGCTCTACATCCTTTCCCCATACCTTGTCCTAATGCATGTCTTCCATGTGGCTCTTCCAGAGTTCTGTTTTTTAATAACTGACCTGTAATCTAGTTTCTGTATATGTTATTCCACACAAGATAAATCAGGCAGGCTATGCACTGGATACCCAGTACATTAAAAAATATATATTTATTTGAAGGACAATATAATAACTTTTTCAGTCCAATATCACATAATATCCAACATCACTGATATTAACAGTGAGATGTTTTCTCAGGAATTACATGTGATGTATCACAGCTTAAGAAATCGTAAATAAGAGCATGAAAGGGTTTCCCTGGAGGCTCAGACAGTAAAGAATCTGTCTGCAATGCAGGAGACCTGAGTTCCATCCCTGGGTTGGGAAGAGCCCCTGGAGGGCATGACAACCACTCCAGTATTCTTGCCTGGAGAATCTCCATGGACAGAGGTACCTGGAGGGTTATAGTCCATGGGTTCACAAAGAGTCAGACACCACTGAGCGACTAAGTACATGGCATCAAGAGTCTGAATATTGGTGTAGGTTACTAAAAATTGGCATGTTAATCTAGTTTTATTAAATTCTTACACAACAAATGGGTATCTAATTCAAAAGTTTATATCAAGTATAGTAAATTTGGGGTAGAGGAATATTTATGTCTTAAGTGAATGTTAAAAGTGAATTGAGCATATCTTTCAAGTGTTTTCAAGCACTTACTTAATAAACTATACGTCAGATTTGCCCAGTTTATTACCCTTAGCTTTTTTTATACTTTTTGAACTATCATAATTTTCTGCATCTCTCCATTTCTCTTCAAACCTGGTGTTAAATACATACAGTTTTAACTCAGTAATAATAATAAATAGATAGATAAACTATATGTCACTATGCTAGGTTACATGGATACAGACATTAAATAAAAATACAACCCCAACTTGATTTAGTTCTGTGGGACACGAGAAAACAAACTAATCATCACTGCAGGATATGAAGAGTTGTAAAGAGAACCAGGAGGGAGCAGCGATCTAGGAGACACATAACTAAAAATAAGCTTAGGATAAGGGGACTTGGAGGGATTCCTGGAAAAGCTGATGTTGATATAACTTTGAAATATGGAACACATTTTGTCAGGCCAAAAAAAAAAAAGGATATCTAGACAAGAAAGGGCATGTGCAAGAATATAGGGAGGCTGTAGTCTGGGTAGCATCAATTAATGAATAAAATGAGTAAACCTGGGATCATAACAAGATAAGAAAAATCTTATAGCTTGGGGTAAAATAGGAAGCTTAAGTTGGAATCTTAATGGGGCCCCATTACATATAATGTGTGACTAAGCTTCATAGTAAAGTTAATGAAATGTCCATGGGGTGAGCAATTAAAATGAAGTGGCCAGAAATGTAATTGTAATAAAGAAGGTAAAGGAACTTTGATGATGGAGTAGGGCTATGGGCTACCATCTTGACACTGATGTCCTCCACAACAGTTCTTAGATGTGAAGAGGAAGACTGTGAGCCTATTATCAATGCCAAACACTCACCTGCTCTGTTTCCAGAGGCCAACACTGCACAACTAAGTTGATTGGAAACAGTGAAAATTCATGATCTTGAAACTCAGCTGATATTGGTCAGGAAGTCTTCTGTGATTTCTAGGTAGAGCTCACTCTTCAGTTCAGTTCAGTTCAGTCACTCACTCATGTCTGACTCTAAAAAAAAAAAAGGATATCTAGACAAGAAAGGGCATGTGCAAGAATATAGGGAGGCTGTAGTCTGGGTAGCATCAATTAATGAATAAAATGAGTAAACCTGGGATCATAACAAGATAAGAAAAATCTTATAGCTTGGGGTAAAATAGGAAGCTTAAGTTGGAATCTTAATGGGGCCCCATTACATATAATGTGTGACTAAGCTTCATAGTAAAGTTAATGAAATGTCCATGGGGTGAGCAATTAAAATGAAGTGGCCAGAAATGTAATTGTAATAAAGAAGGTAAAGGAACTTTGATGATGGAGTAGGGCTATGGGCTACCATCTTGACACTGATGTCCTCCACAACAGTTCTTAGATGTGAAGAGGAAGACTGTGAGCCTATTATCAATGCCAAACACTCACCTGCTCTGTTTCCAGAGGCCAACACTGCACAACTAAGTTGATTGGAAACAGTGAAAATTCATGATCTTGAAACTCAGCTGATATTGGTCAGGAAGTCTTCTGTGATTTCTAGGTAGAGCTCACTCTTCAGTTCAGTTCAGTTCAGTCACTCACTCATGTCTGACTCTGTGAAGCCATGGACTGCAGCACGCCAGGCCTTCCTGTCCATCACCAACTCCAGGAGCTTACTCAAACTCATATCCGTTGAATTGGTGATGCCATCAAACCATCTAGTCCTCTGTCATCCCCTTCTCCTCCTGCCTTCAATCTTTCCCATTATCAGGGTCTTTTCCAGTGAGTCAGTTCTTTGCATCAGGTGGCCAAAGTACTGGAGTTTCAGCTTCAGCATCAGTCCTTCCAATGAATATTCAGGACTGATTTCCTTTAGGACAGACTGGTTGGATCTCTTTGCAGTCCAAGGGACTCTCAAGAGTCTTCTCTAATACTGCAATTCAAAAGCATCAATCCTTCGGTGCTCAG
The DNA here is from genome assembly GCA_006410675.1 of Oreotragus oreotragus. Taxonomy (NCBI): domain Eukaryota; kingdom Metazoa; phylum Chordata; class Mammalia; order Artiodactyla; family Bovidae; genus Oreotragus; species Oreotragus oreotragus. The sequence continues at coordinate 136,161 of SJYX01014764.1, read as the reverse complement.
CTTTCTTTATAGTTCAACTCTCACTTCCATACATAACCACTGGAAAAACCATAGCCTTGACTAGACGGACATTTGTTGGCAAAATAATGTCTCTGATTTTTAACATGCTATCTAGCTTGGTCATAACTTTCCTTCCAAGGAGTAAGCGTCGTTTAATTTCATGGCTGCAGTCATCATCTGCAGTGATTTTGGAGCCCCCCAAAATAAAGTCAGCCACTGTTTCCCCATCTATTTCCCATGAAGTGATGGGACTGGATGCCATAATCTTAGTTTTCTGAATGTTGAGCTTTAAGCCAACATTTTCACTCTGCTCTTTCACTTTCATCAAGAAGTTCTTTAGTTCTTCTTCACTTTCTGCCATAAGGGTGGTGGCATCTGCATATCTGAGGTTATTGATATTTCTCACTTTTACTCCTTCACAACTATTCCCAGCCTTCAAACTCCAACTTGTTTTTTTACCTTCCTCCCCATTCTCGGCAGATTTCCTCACCTTCTGTTTTATAGGGCCAAAGTGAGGTCTATAAGCATTAAAATATCAATTTCTTTCCCCCACCTAAGAACTCATCTGTATCTGTATTCTCCTCTTTGTGTCTCCTTTCCTCAGTTATAAAAATGATACAATAACTAAACAAAACTGACAATGTTTTGTAGGGAAGACTAAGTAACATGCAATATTCAGGCAGGTGTGCCACGCAGTGGTCAATACTTGTTGGTCATCATCATTGTTGTTATTACGGTTGTTGTCCAAACCTGATCCCAACATCTGTCCTTAAAGTGTCATCCCAGACAGCCTCCTGGAGCCTCTTACTTCATCATTAATCCTGTCTCTCTCCTGTATCTTCCAAATTTTCCTCTCTAGTAGCTCTTTTCTCTCAGCATAGATCACTCCTCTGATAACTGAAAAAAAAAAATCTTCCTCTATATTGATTCCTCTCCCTAAGTCACACTCTACGTTTTTCTTGTGCTTTATATTGAGCTCTCTGAGAGCTGTTCAGAATCTGCTATGTTCACTTCCTTCATTAATATGAAACCGCTACATTCTGGCCTCTTCCCTGCAGAAACTGCTTTTCAAAAGTTACTTATAATGAGCCAGGTATCAAATCTAATAGGTGCTGTTTGGTTCTTACTGTATTTGAACACTCATGAACACTGACACTGTAAAACATTCTTTCCTTTTAGATGTTCCCTCTTTTCCCCTTCCTTTTAGACATCTCCTCCCTCTTCCTCCCCCTCTTCTTGGCTGATTTTATTCTTGGATAAATTTAAATACCCCTGTTTAGCATGATATTCAGTACATGTTTAGTATTCAGTAAATATTTGTGGAATTAATAAAAATGACCTTGATGATAACATATTGAGCAAAAATGAATTTTTTTTGTTGTTCGGTTGCTGTTGTGTCCTGCCCTTTGTGACCCCATGAACTGCAGGATGCCAGGCTTCCCTGTCCTTCACCATCTCCTGGAGTTTCCTCAAACTTGTGTCCACTGAATCAGTGATGACCTCCAACCACCTCATCCTCTGTCATCCCCTTCTCCTTCTGCCCTCAATCTTTCCCAGCATCGCAGTCTTTTCCAATGAGTTGGCTGTTTTCATCAGGTGGCCAAAGTCTTGGAGCTTCAGCTTAGCATCAATCCTTTCAATGAATATTCAGGATTGATTTTCTCTAGGATTGACTGGCTTGATCTCCTTGCTGACCAAGGGACTCTCAAGGATCTTCTCTAGTACCACAGCTCAAATTTCTTTTGAGCATTAAGTATATTTTATATTTTAATGTTTAAGAACTGTTATATCTGAGCTGTGGACATACTCTGGGTAGAGAGTTGTCTCTATCAATGTAGAAATTATCCTCTGAATTATCTTTTATAATAGAATAAAAAACCAATTAGCTGGTGCCCAACTACAATATTTAAAATTATTCAAGTTTTATTTGCTCTCAAACTTTAGTAAGAAGAGACATATTATCACAGAAATAGCTCCTTTGTTGTAAATTCTCTTTAGCATCTTGCTTTATTTTGACTAGATCATAAAATAAAAGTGTTGGTTAAAAAAGTTCCTGGATGCTTTACAGTTACAAATATTTGTATCTTGTTAGGTGAAGCTTCAGTGCACCCTCTTATAAAGTTAGTGCCTTAAATGGGAAAAGGGGCCATTTCAGGTTTCCCAGCTGGCAATGAACTGTGGTGAGATGCACCTAATTAGGAGATCTCAAATCCCTGATTACCATTCAAGGGACTTGCGATTGTAGCACAGTAAATATCTCATTGAAAATGTTCTGCACTGCTTTCCTCATCACAGTCTTTGTATATATAAGTACAACAGAATCAGATGCAAGGACAAAAACAACCAGTCAGCTTCTCTGTGGCTTATTACCATAGCCCTCCAAAGAGTAGAATCTGTATTTCTGGTCTCCCTCTATTCATGAAACTATAAATGAACTTGCCACATCTGTTTCACTTGTTGATTTATTCAATAATTTACTCACTCATTCATGTTCTCACATATGCTTTGAATGGATGAGGCTGAATCATTTTTGCAGTCACATAGATTGGTCCTCGTGAATCCTAATTACAGGATCCCCAAGGGTGTCTACATACAGCAAAACCGTCCAATGGATGAGCTGACTCCATTAAGTCTGCCCTTTTTATTCCAAATGACACTAATTTATGTCCTATTGCCAATCATCCAGACTAGCAGTGCACTCATATCATGAGTAATGTCACAGATAGATTTCCCTGGAAAACAGTCTCTGAGATGGAGTTTAGGATGCAGGATATTTATTAAGAATTGCCCTTGGGATCAATATCTGTGGAAGAGAAGAAAAGGAAGCAGAAGTGGACAGAGAGAAAAATCAAGCCACAATCAAGTCCATGGGCAGCCTGAGCTCAGCCCGACCCCACAGGAAGCTCAGAAGCCAGGATGACTCTTCTGAGCTGTCCCAAGTTTGGACAAGATATGAAAGCCTTTATGTGCATAAGTGCTAAGTTGCTTCAGTCGTGTCCGACTCTGTAAAACCCTATAGATTGTAGCCTGCCAGACTCCTCTGTCCAAGGGATTCTCCAGGGAAGAATACTGGAGTGGGTTGCAGTGCCCTCCTCCAGGGGATCTTCCTGACCCAGGGATCAAACCCACATCTGCGAAATCTCCTGCATTAGTATGTGGGGTTTTGGGTTTTTGTTTTTGTTTTTGTTTTTGACCTCTAGTGCCACCTGGGAAGCCTTTATAGTACTGCATAAAATAGTCACCGGATGTAGCTGGTCCTGTCAGAAACTTGACCTTGGCCAAGATAGCTGAGCTAATCCATGGCAACCCTGACAATCAAAGGCTGCCTATGGCTAGCACTCCCAGCATCATTCCCCTCATTGGGGCATATCTCATTGCTCACCACAGCTGGATTCCTCCTTCCCCCCTCTCCCCACTGTATTCACCACACATATTATAACCAATTCCCCAGATCAATCTCCCAACAGGCCAGGTTTACTCATGACACCCGACTGCGCAAAAACCAGCCTGAGCTTCAAAAAATGCAATAGAATTTAATTTAGCTAGTTCTCCTTTATCTCCCCTCAAACCAGCTTTCTAAATTCTCATCCACAGTACTCATGTATGCATCCTCAATGTGGCAAAACTGCGTCCCTACACCAGTGCAGCTCTCAACTGCAGCCAGATGAAGCATGTGTGTACAGGAACAGTGGTGGACAATCTGGAAAAGAATTTTCATGAAAGATCACTTTTCATATCCTACCCCCATTCTTATCTTTGTTCCTAATGTTTCCTTGATAAATGCCCTGTTTTTCCCAATTTCTAAGTGTATAAATCCTATTGTTCTTCAAGGCTTAGCTCATTACACTATTTCTTCCATATGATTCCTCATGTAAGGAATACCCAAGTGACTTTTATGAACCATGAAGTTCAACATTAAATTTTATGTGATTTGGTATGCAATAGTGTGTCTCTCCCTTACCCTCAAAACTGCCAACTGCCTTGTCTGGGTGGTGCTTCAGAGACATCAGAGATGGGGGACTATGCTCCATGTCTTGTTCATCCCAGAGACAGAGGACTGAATGGTTGCAGAAAGCAAGACTTTACTAAGGCTGTTACTGTTACTGTTAAGTCATTTCAGTCGTGTCCGACTCTGTGCAACCCCATAGATGGCAGCCCACTAGGCTCCCCTGTCCCTGGGATTCTCCAGGCAAGAACACTGGAGTGGGTTGCCATTTATTTCTCCAGTGCATGAAAGTGAAAAGTGAAAGTGAAGTCACTCAGTCGTGTCCAACTCTTAGGGACCCCATGGACTGCAGCCTATCAGACTCCTCCATCCATGGGATTTTCCAGGCAAGAGTACTGGAGTGGGGTGCCATTGCCGGCTAAGTGCTCTCAAAAATGTAGGAGTGGAACAGGACCATAAAACTTTTAATCCCTCACAAACTGCATACAGTTGGTAAGACACACTGCTCCCTCAATATGAGGAAAGAGGACTTGTAGTCATTTAAATTTTAACATTAAAGAGCCCATAAATTCATAAATCTGGATACTGCATATGTCATTTAGAGTTGGTTTTAATGTGTAAAATAAGCAGGGTGGATTATATGGTTTCCAGTTTCCTTTATGAACTATTACTATAATTAATAAAAAATTGGGGGACCTAGGCTATGCTTTATATTTGCATAGTCATCTTGTTGATGTCCATGTTTGTGAGCTCTTTGAGGGCACAGACTTGGTCTTGCTCATCTCTCTGTTACTGAAAGAACTATGTCTTACAGGTGAATGAAAGTGAATGTCGTGTCTGACTTTTTGTGACCCCATAGACTGTAGCCTGCCAGGCTCCCCTGTCTATGGGATTCTCCAGGCAAGAATACTGGAGTGAGCTGCCATTCTCATCTCTAGGGATTTTCCTGACCCAGAGATTGAACCCGGGTCTCCTGCGTTGTAGGTAGACTCTTGAATGAGCCATCAGGAAAGCCCTAGATGATACTTAATGAAGGCTCAGTAGATGTTAACTGAAAGCAATACCTCATCACAAGTCAGTTCACCATAAAGAAAATTCACCTAGGTATAGTGTTTTAGGTGATGAATTTAATTAGAGAAACAAAATATTTCCATTGAGTAAGCTTTAAAGGCATCTTGGGATATCCCAGTATGTACCCTTTTCATTTTCTTAACCTCTTAACAGATGTCAAATGAAAGGGCCAAACATTATAGCATAGAGTTATACACTCATTCAGTAAAATCCCCACAGCCTGGAGTGAGGTTCCATTACTTTTTTTTTTTTTNTTGGACAAGATATGAAAGCCTTTATGTGCATAAGTGCTAAGTTGCTTCAGTCGTGTCCGACTCTGTAAAACCCTATAGATTGTAGCCTGCCAGACTCCTCTGTCCAAGGGATTCTCCAGGGAAGAATACTGGAGTGGGTTGCAGTGCCCTCCTCCAGGGGATCTTCCTGACCCAGGGATCAAACCCACATCTGCGAAATCTCCTGCATTAGTATGTGGGTTTTTGGGGTTTTGTTTTTGTTTTTGTTTTTGACCTCTAGTGCCACCTGGGAAGCCTTTATAGTACTGCATAAAATAGTCACCGGATGTAGCTGGTCCTGTCAGAAACTTGACCTTGGCCAAGATAGCTGAGCTAATCCATGGCAACCCTGACAATCAAAGGCTGCCTATGGCTAGCACTCCCAGCATCATTCCCCTCATTGGGGCATATCTCATTGCTCACCACAGCTGGATTCCTCCTTCCCCCCTCTCCCCACTGTATTCACCACACATATTATAACCAATTCCCCAGATCAATCTCCCAACAGGCCAGGTTTACTCATGACACCCGACTGCGCAAAAACCAGCCTGAGCTTCAAAAAATGCAATAGAATTTAATTTAGCTAGTTCTCCTTTATCTCCCCTCAAACCAGCTTTCTAAATTCTCATCCACAGTACTCATGTATGCATCCTCAATGTGGCAAAACTGCGTCCCTACACCAGTGCAGCTCTCAACTGCAGCCAGATGAAGCATGTGTGTACAGGAACAGTGGTGGACAATCTGGAAAAGAATTTTCATGAAAGATCACTTTTCATATCCTACCCCCATTCTTATCTTTGTTCCTAATGTTTCCTTGATAAATGCCCTGTTTTTCCCAATTTCTAAGTGTATAAATCCTATTGTTCTTCAAGGCTTAGCTCATTACACTATTTCTTCCATATGATTCCTCATGTAAGGAATACCCAAGTGACTTTTATGAACCATGAAGTTCAACACTAAATTTTATGTGATTTGGTATGCAATAGTGTGTCTCTCCCTTACCCTCAAAACTGCCAACTGCCTTGTCTGGGTGGTGCTTCAGAGACATCAGAGATGGGGGACTATGCTCCATGTCTTGTTCATCCCAGAGACAGAGGACTGAATGGTTGCAGAAAGCAAGACTTTACTAAGGCTGTTACTGTTACTGTTAAGTCACTTCAGTCGTGTCCGACTCTGTGCAACCCCATAGATGGCAGCCCACTAGGCTCCCCTGTCCCTGGGATTCTCCAGGCAAGAACACTGGAGTGGGTTGCCATTTATTTCTCCAGTGCATGAAAGTGAAAAGTGAAAGTGAAGTCACTCAGTCGTGTCCAACTCTTAGGGACCCCATGGACTGCAGCCTACCAGACTCCTCCATCCATGGGATTTTCCAGGCAAGAGTACTGGAGTGGGGTGCCATTGCCAGCTAAGTGCTCTCAAAAATGTAGGAGTGGAACAGGACCATAAAACTTTTAATCCCTCACAAACTGCATACAGTTGGTAAGACACACTGCTCCCTCAATATGAGGAAAGAGGACTTGTAGTCATTTAAATTTTAACATTAAAGAGCCCATAAATTCATAAATCTGGATACTGCATATGTCATTTAGAGTTGGTTTTAATGTGTAAAATAAGCAGGGTGGATTATATGGTTTCCAGTTTCCTTTATGAACTATTACTATAATTAATAAAAAATTGGGGGACCTAGGCTATGCTTTATATTTGCATAGTCATCTTGTTGATGTCCATGTTTGTGAGCTCTTTGAGGGCACAGACTTGGTCTTGCTCATCTCTCTGTTACTGAAAGAACTATGTCTTACAGGTGAATGAAAGTGAATGTCGTGTCTGACTTTTTGTGACCCCATAGACTGTAGCCTGCCAGGCTCCCCTGTCTATGGGATTCTCCAGGCAAGAATACTGGAGTGAGCTGCCATTCTCATCTCTAGGGATTTTCCTGACCCAGAGATTGAACCCGGGTCTCCTGCGTTGTAGGTAGACTCTTGAATGAGCCATCAGGAAAGCCCTAGATGATACTTAATGAAGGCTCAGTAGATGTTAACTGAAAGCAATACCTCATCACAAGTCAGTTCACCATAAAGAAAATTCACCTAGGTATAGTGTTTTAGGTGATGAATTTAATTAGAGAAACAAAATATTTCCATTGAGTAAGCTTTAAAGGCATCTTGGGATATCCCAGTATGTACCCTTTTCATTTTCTTAACCTCTTAACAGATGTCAAATGAAAGGGCCAAACATTATAGCATAGAGTTATACACTCATTCAGTAAAATCCCCACAGCCTGGAGTGAGGTTCCATTACTTTTTTTTTTTTTTGGTAGGGAGGAGCGTAGTCTTAATTACATGACAAAATGAATGTAAAGCAATTATCCCAATGTATATGGTAAGGTTTTGATAAATTCTAGCTATTATTTGTTTGCATGATATTTGTGTCCAATTAATATAGCTGGAAAAAATCAGTATTCTATTAGATGTAGCCCCTTCTGGTTCTGNAGGTTCCATTACTTTTTTTTTTTTGGTAGGGAGGAGCATAGTCTTAATTACATGACAAAATGAATGTAAAGCAATTATCCCAATGTATATGGTAAGGTTTTGATAAATTCTAGCTATTATTTGTTTGCATGATATTTGTGTCCAATTAATATAGCTGGAAAAAATCAGTATTCTATTAGATGAAGCCCCTTCTGGTTCTGATTTCAAGGCTCTACGAATCTCCAAAGCAATTTGGGAACTTTGCAGTCCAAAGCTACAGGCTAGGTAAATCCTTTTTTTATAAAGGCTATACAGAACTCCACAAGGCTTCTGGGCTGCTGTTGCACTGTATACACATCCTCTAAAATATGAAAGAGATAAAAAATAATATTTTAAAACTTAGGAAACCAACTCGTGTTTTCTGAGATTGTCACATGTTCCAATCTCATTTTTTGTTGTTTGTTTTACACTAAACAGATGTAATCAATCAGGTTCTTGGGAAATAGCACACCCAGAGAAGAGAGCAAAGAGACTTTTATGAAGAAATGGTTTAATAGGCTGTGGGCAAGTCTGGAACTCACAAGTAGTAGTGATGAATCCCAGGACTAGAAATCACAGGAAGATTCTACTTTTCTTCAGTTGAAGGGGTAAGGATAGGTAGAGGTAGCTTTTAAGAAAACAGCAAAATTTATAGTGTGGGTGAGATGTCATGTGATGGTAACTATGGCCCTAGATGAAGGACTGCAGTCACTATAATCCCCCAAAAATAAATACCCCCTTCTCTCTCTATTTCCAATTACTAATATCTGGCTGTTGAAAGTCATCCACAAAATCCAACTAGAATCTAGAGAGTGAAGGATTAATTATGAAATTAAAGCAGTCAGCCTCCTAAGGCACAGAGCCTAGTGGCAAAGGTGAAGAGCAGACTTGGAAAAGCAAGCAAGAATATCCAAAACATTGGTGATGGTGGTTTAGTTGCTAAGTCACGTCTGATTCTTGTTCCCCTCTGGACTGTAGCCTACCAGGCTTCTCTGTCCATGGAATTCTCCAGGGAGAATACTGGAATGGATTGCCATTTCCTTCTCCAGAGGATCTTCTGGATCAGGGATTAAACACTGTCTCCTGCATTGCAGACAGATTCTTTATCACTGAGCCACCAGGAAAAACCATCCAGAACATTAGGCAACCCTATATTTATGCCATATTTTAAGACAGTGGGTACATATTAAGCACAAAATACTAGACAAAGGCAGAAAGGGTGAGACAAAAAGCACCAGTGAAAAATGCAATAGGAAATCATTATCTTGACTTGTAGAGGGGATTATGAGAAAAACAATAGAGAAAACAATTTTGTGACAACAATATTATGAGGCTTCAAAGAAGACACATGTGATGAAGATGGGGAATAAAGCGGGTCATAATACATACTTAGTTGGGCCAGGCAAAGGCCCTGCAATCTGTGGATGCCATTATTGAAAGTAGAATCAAATGATAATTGGGGAAAAAATCATCATGCTTCCTTATTATACCATCTTCACTCTCCATGAGGCATGTTCAAGGTCTTGAATTATGATGAGGAGGGGTTCAGTATGAGAGATATAGGGAGGAGGAAAATGACAGCATTTGGAAACCATAAAAGGAAAAGTGTGAAACATGCATAGCATACTTTATAAATAGATTCCTTTTTTTGCTACTTAGATAACATTTGTGAAACTTATTTAGGATGTTAAGCTGTTTATCTCATGGAACCAGAAAGGAAGGTCATCTTGCTGTTATTATAGGTTCATGACTGTGGGCCACAGTTTGATGCAGTCTATTTGCAACAGTCTGACATTAGGGAAATTTCTGTTGTTTATAGGGTAGAAATTATGACTTCCTTCCTCCTTCAGTTAAAAAGAGTTTAAAAATTTAGCTCAAAATTCTGAATATAAATATTTTTGCCATTTTTATTACTTTAAAGCAATATGCAGCATTAACAAGTGCTTGAAATCAACGGAGATGCATGTGTTTCTAAAGAAAAAATTGTATTTCAGCCTTTGTTGAACACTTATTTTTATGTAGTAAACAATTTCCTTTTTCTCAAACTCAAAACATATCTCTCTTCTTTTTTTAGTCTATTAATTAATTATAATTTACATGTAATGAAATGTACAATTGTTAATTGCATAGGTCAATGAAATTTTCCTAGGTAGATATTCATATAACCACTCCAGTTTAAAAAATATATAGAATATTTTCCTCATTCCCTATGTACCTTCCCAATCAATCCTAACATAAATTTTGTCTATTCTCAAAGATATGGACCTAACAGAAGCAGAAGAGATTAAGAAGAGGTGGCAAGAATACCTAGAAATACTGTACAAAAAGGGTCTTAATGACCTGGATAACAACGATGGTGTGGTCACTAACCTATAGCCAGACATCACATATAGCTGTAGCAAAATCAAATGGGCCTTAGGAAGCATCACAATGAACTAAGCTAGTGGAGGTGACGGAATTCTAGTTGAGCTATTTCAAATGCTAAAGGATGATGCTATCAAAGTCTTACACTCAATATTCCAGCAAATTGGGAAAGCAACAGTGGCCACAGACTGGAAAAGGTCAATTTTCATTTCAAACCTAAACATGGACAATGTCAAAGATTGTTCAGACTATCACACAATTGTGCTCATTTCACATGCCACCAAGTTAATGTTCAAAATCCTTCAAGCTATGCTTCAGAAGTGTATGAATTGAAAACTTGCAGATGCACAAGCTGGATTTAGAAAAATCAAAGGAACCAGAGATCAAATTGCCAACATCCACTGCAACATACAAAAAGCAAGGAAGTTCCAGACAAACATCTACTTCTTCTTCACTGACTACACTAAAGCTTTTGACTATGTGGATCACAACAAACTGTAGAAAATTCTTAAAGAGATAGTAATACTAGACGACCTTACCTGCCTTCTGAGAAACCTATATGCAGGTCAAGAAGCAACAGTTAGAACTGAACATGGAACAACAGATTGGTTCCAAATTGGGAAAGGAGTATGTCAAAGTTGTTTACTGTCACCCTGCTTACTTAACTTATATGCAAAGTACATAATGAGAAATTCCAGGCTGGATGAAGCTCAAGCTGGAGTCAAGATTTCTGGGAGACACTTTCACTGCTACTATTTAACATAGTTCTGGAAGTTTTGGCCACTGAAACCAGGGCAGAAAAAGAAATAAAAGGAATCCAGATTGGAAAAGAAGAAGTAAAACTCTCACTGTTTGCAGATGACATGATCCTCTACATAGAAAACCCTAAAGACTCCACCAGAAAATTACTAGAGCTAATCAATGAATATAGTAAAGTTGCAGGATATAAAATCAACACACAGAAATCCCTTGCATTCCTATACACTAATAATGAGAAAGTAGAAAAAGAAATTAAGGAAACAATTCCATTCACTATTGCAAGGAAAAAATAAAATACTTAGGAATATATCTACCTAAAGAAACTGAAGACCTATATATAGAAAACTATAAAACACTGATGAAAGAAATCAAAGAGGACACTAATAGATGGAGAAATATACCATGTTCATGGATTGGAAGAATCAATATAGTGAAAATGAATA
>SJYX01014764.1:102786-122017 GCA_006410675.1 Oreotragus oreotragus | reverse complement strand
CAGCACTGTTTATAATAGCCAGGACATGGAAACAACCTAGATGTCCATCAGCGGATGAATGGATAAGAAAGCTGTAGTACATATACACAATGGAGTATTACTCAGCCATTAAAAAGAATACATTTGAATCAGTTCTAATAAGATGGATGAAACTGGAACCGATTATACAGAGTGAAGGAAGCCAGAAAGAAAAACACCAATACAGTATACTAACACATATATATGGAATTTAGAAAGATGGTAAAGAGGACCCTGTATGCAAGACAGCAAAAGAGACACAGATGTGTAGAGCGAACTTTTGGACTCTGAGGGAGAGGGAGAGGGAGAGGGTGGGATGATTTGGGAGAATAGCATTGAAACATGTACACTATCATGTAAGAAATGAATCGCCAGTCTATGTTCGATCAGGATGCAGGATGCTTGGGGCTGGTGCACGGGGATGATCGGGAGGGATGATGTGGAGTGGGAGGTGGGAGGGGGGTTCATGTTTGGGAGTTCATGTACAACCATTTCAGATTCATGTCAATGTATGCCAAAACCAATACAGTACTGTAAAATAAAGTAAAAATTAAAATTAAAAAAAAAAAAGAAATCCCCTAAGTATCCCTTATAGTGTAGGGCAGATAGTGATGAATTATTAATTTTTCTTTTTTATCTGAGAAAGTTCTTGTCTATTTTAACTTATCTTGATATATTTTTAAAGGATATTTTATTGAAAGAATTCAGGGAAGACACTTTTTCTTCTTTCAGTACTTTAAAGATATTTTCTACATTCTGGTCTTCATTAGTTCAAATGAGAAGCCATCAGCCATTTATATTATTGGTTGTCTATATAATTATCATTTTTGGGATGTGTTTTCAAGACTCTCTATAATTAATTTTTAGCAATTTGACTATGATATGCATGAGAAAGATAGTGTATATATATATGTGTGTGTATATATAAACACATATAAAGTATATATATATTTACTTTAGAATTTGCTGAACTTCTTGAATCTAGATTTATATGTTTCCCCAAGATGGGAACTTTTCAGCCATTATTTTTAAAACTATTCTTCTGTCTAATTTTCTCTTTCTCCTCTCTTTCTGAGACTGTAATTATATATATAGTATATTTTTGTGTTGGTATTCCACAGGTCCCTAAAGCTCTGTTCAATTATTTTTATTCATTCTGTTTTTTAAGTTCACCAGAGAAATACGTGTGTGTGTGTGTCACTTAGTTGTGTCTGACTCTTTGCAACCGCATGGACTATAGCCTGCCAGGCTCCTCAGTCCATGGGATTCTCCAGGCAAGAATACTGCAGTGAGTTGCCATGCCTGTCTCCAGGAGACCTCCTCAACCCAGGGATCAAACCCAGGTCTCCTGCATTGCAGGCAGGTTATTTACCATCTAAGCCACCAGGGAAACCCAGAGAAATGCATAGACATTATCCAGTTTTTAAGGTCAGACATTATTTTGTCATGTTCAATCTGCTAGTAAGTTCATGTCATGAATTTTTTAGATATTTTATATATTGATTATTTTTCATAGCAATTTTATTCAGTTTAGTTTTTAGCACCAGAAACTCTACTTAGGTATCCTATTCATTTTGAACTTATTTTTAGACAGCTTCCCTGGTGGGCTTACCTGGTGGGCTTCCCTGGTGGCTCAGAGGTTAAAGCGTCCACCTCCAATGCGGGAAACCGGATTTGATTTCTAGGTCAGGAAGATCCCCTGGAGAAGGAAATGGCAACCCACTCCAGTATTCTTGCCTGGAGAATCCCATGGACAGAGGAGCTTGGTAGGCTACAGTCCATGGGGTTGCAAAGAGTCGGACACGATTGAATGACGTCACTTTCACTTAGACAACTTTGTGTGCACTTTGAATATGTTTTGCAGTTCAGGGACCCATAAGATAGAAAAAACACCAATAATTTGAATAGGAAAAGTATAATTAAAAGAATTATTAACTGGTTGCAGGAAATTAACTACTGACATAAAGAGAACTCGAAAGAATATATAAATAACCTACACAAGGAGCAGCCACTGCCACTGGTTTAGGTATAAATAGACATGGAATAAGGTATAAATAGACATGGAATGAGGAATAAATAGACATGAAATAAGCCACTTTCATCTTCAAGACTGAGATTCATCCATCATTAGATTGAGTGTATCTTTAGACCACTGGATGGTAGGAAAGTTCATGGTGTACTTTGGGCAAGGGACAGAAAGCGGGAAATCACCTGCTGGGATGGCAGTCCAGTGGAGAAACAAGCAGGAAGCTGCTTGCTGAGGTGCTGCTAAAACTCACTGGAAAGCCACCGTCTGATGTCACACATGCTACTGGCTGCCTCATGCTGCGACAACCAGCAGTTTTAAAAAGTTAAAAGCACACCATAACCAGGAAGAGGAGCCTCTGTCCCTTGCAATAACTCATTTAGTATCTTCTATTAGCAAACTTTTTCACTGTGCCAGCTGGCAAAAGAGAAGTGTTTGTAGACTCTAGTTCCAATATCATAAAGCTGGGCAAAGAAAGGTTGAGTTGGGACTGAGAAACAATAAATAGATAAATTCCAGTTTGCATATAGTTATAACGGCTGCTTTAACATTCTCGTCTGCTAGTTTCAGCATCGGTGTCGTCAGGGTTGGTTCTTTTGGCTCATTTTTCTCTCTACCCTGCATCACATTTTCCTGGTTCTTTGCATACCTACTAATTTTTAGTATGTACTAGACTTTGTGGGTGGAAGAGTGCAGAGGCTCTGGATCCTCCTATCATCCACTGGATGGTGTTTGTTTTTGATCTAACAGGCTATTACATTACTGGCCATTTACACTGGCTTGTGAAGGCTTGGTTCTGGGATGTCAGGAGTGAGTCTCATGATTTATGTTCAGACCTAGGGTGAACTCTTTAAATCTGGCACATAGTCTTTAGCCTAGTGACTTGAAATTTGGGGGGTTTCCATGAATAGCTTGAGTTAACCAAGCCTTTCAATATGGCCGGACTCAAAACTCTAAACTCCTCTCCCTCATGGAGGCAGCAACTGAAATTTCTTTCAATCTTTCCACTGTTGCTTTCTGTAAGGTGTCTGAGCATCTCCCCTATGTTGAGGGATTTGAGAGGAATTTATTTAGAGATTTAGGGGCTCTTCCTTCTGTGGTTTCTTTCTTGTTAGGATTTCCTCATTCAATTTCCAGCCATTCTGGCAGCCCTCAGCTCTATCCTCTGATATCTCAAGTCAGTAACAAAACAGCTTTCTGCTCATTTCCAGCTCTTCTGTGCCTCTCAGACAAGAGATTTCCTTCAGAGAAAAAGCCTTATTAAAATGCATCCCACCCAGTGAAGTTTCCCCCCTTTAAGGGTCATATCTTTTACAGTTTCTTTCCTGCTTTTTGTTATTCTCAAATTCCTGAGATAAACATCTCTGCCACTACTGGAACAAGGTACATTCTTACTCTAAGGGCTTTGGATCCAACTTCAAGAAGTAATTACATTGTAACACACATGGAAATGAATCTCTGTGTTTATTGAAAAAAAAAATTATAAACTGTCATTTCAGTACAATGTGTATTATATTTGAGTACATACTGACTGCAGTTCTATGCAGAGTATTAATTGTCCAGAAGTATCAGTTCAGTTCAGTTCAGTTGTTCAGTTGTGTCTGACTCTGTGACCCCATGAGTCGCAGCACACCAGGCCTCCCTTTTCCGTCACTAACTCCCAGAGTTCACTCAGACTCATGTCCATTGAGTCGGAAATGCCATCCAGCCATCTCATCCTCTGTCGTCCCCTTCTCCTCCTGCCCCCAATCCCTCCCAGCATCAGGGTCTTTTCCAATGAGTCAGCTCTTCGCATGAGGTGGCCAAAGTATTGAAGTTTCAACTTCAGCATCAGTCCTTCCAATTACACCCAGGACTGATCTCCTTTAGAATGGACTGGCTGGATCTCCTTGCAGTTCAAGGGACTCTCAAGAGTCTTCTCCAACACCACAGTTCAAAAGCTTCAATTCTTCGGTGCTCAGCTTTCTTCACAGACCAACACTCACATCCATACNACTGATCTCCTTTAGAATGGACTGGCTGGATCTCCTTGCAGTTCAAGGGACTCTCAAGAGTCTTCTCCAACACCACAGTTCAAAAGCTTCAATTCTTCGGTGCTCAGCTTTCTTCACAGACCAACACTCACATCCATACATGACCACTGGAAAAACCATAGCCTTGACTAGACAGACCTTTGTTGGCAAAGTAATGTCTCTGCTTTTCAATATGCTATCCAGGTTGGTCATAACTTTCCTTACAAGGAGTAAGCATCTTTTAATTTCATGTCTGCAATCACCATCTGCAGTGATTTTGGAGCCCCCCAAAAATAAAGTCTGACACTGTTTCCACTGTTTCCCCGTCTATTTCCCATGAAGTGATAGAAGTGAGAAATAGACTTAAGGGACTAGATCTGATAGAGTACCTGATGAACTATGGACAGAGATTCGTGACACTGTACAGGAAACAGGGATCAAGACCATCCCCATGGAAAAGAAATGCAAAAAAAGGCTTCCTTGGTCAGATGGCTCTTATTATGTTTCACTTTAGTACCATACTGTGGATGCCAGAGAACTCGAGTTTGCTAATGAATAATCTGAGATGCAATGTCGTGAAGGAGAATGGTGTAGTCTAACACAATAAAGTCATCATTTCTTTGCACTTGCTAGACAGTCTGAATTTTTGCTATTTTGTACCATGTATCTTCAGTAGAATTTTGCTATATTATATAACCACTGGCAACCCAGGCTAATTGTCGAACTGGTTTCTTTTCTGGATGCACATTTCCAAAACTGTCTGGAATATTTTGTGCTTCTATTGTTTCCTTCACTCACTTGCTGCTAAGCTGCTGCTAAGTCGCTTCAGTCATGTCTGACTGTGCGATCCCATAGACGGCAGCCCACCAAGCTCCCCCATCTGTGGGATTCTCCAGGCAAGAATACTGGAGTGGGTTGCCATATCCTTCTCCAATTCTCACTGTCTTGTGTCTTTGATAAAATGTATTTTCTTCCTCATCTAGGTTTTCTCCAATTTCTCCTTCAAATGTGAAGTTGACTTCTGGTACAGTATCTTGTCCCATTGAAGGGTACAATACTTCAGCTGTACAGTTCACTGTAACTTCTTTTTGGATAATTTCTTCCACAGAAAATTTAAAGCAATACTTATATTCTCTTCCTTAAGTATTCTCCAGGCTGGCTTGATTTACTGTTTGCATCAGAAACACCTTGTGAAGGGGTCCTCTGCTCTCTACCTCTGAGGCCACTCTGGAAGCCAGGTAGTGGGTCAGAGGGATTTTCATTCTTTGCTGAGTGTTGACTAGGCTGGTGTGAGTCCCTGTCTCCATTCTGCCTGCTGCTGGGTCCCCTGGGAGGAAAAGTCCCTATGAATTTGACTTAAAAAAAAATAAACTCCACATATAAATGAGCTTTCCTGGTGGCCCAGATGGTAAAATGTCTGCCTGCAATGCAAAGATGAGGGTTCAATTCCTGGCTCAGAAAGATCCCTTGGAGAAGGAAATGGCAACCCACTCCAGTATTATTGCTTGCGAAATTCCATGGACAGAGGAACCTCATGGGCTACAGTCCATGGGGTTGCAAAGAGTCATATGACTGTGCAACTTCACTTCTTCTTCTATAAGTGAAACCATACAGTATTTTTCTTTCTGTCTGCTCATTTCATTTAACACAATGCCCTCAAGTTTCATCCATGTTGTTACAGTTGACAAGATTTCCTTTTTAGCCTGAATATTATATATATATACCACTTTTCTTTATCCATTTGTCTGTTAACAGACAGATTGTTTCTATATCTTCGCTATTGGAAAAAAATCCCCAGCATATATTGATTAATTAATTCTTCAGAGGCTTTCCTTAATTATTTAAACATAAGTCACTCACTAATACAATAGCTTTCTTTAATTCCTGGCAATGAATTTATCATTCTTTGATATTTGCATGTTTGTCCATTCATTTCCCTGTTCACTGTCTATGTCTTTCTCTAGATTATAAGTGATGTAAGATTTGGACATTATTTTATTCAGTCCTTTCTCCCAAACAACAAGAACAGGGTCTTATACAAAGAAAGTTTTCATAAGTATTAGTGTGAATGGAAACTGATACTGTGATGCCCTAACTGTTTTTGTGGAGAGAGTGAGATTTTTGGCCTATAGCATTGTCAAAGTTAGGTCGTAAGACCATTGCCTGACATAAGTATTTAGAATTTAAGAATGGTCTTGGACTTGTACTGGAATATTTTTGAAGAAGAAAAAAATATCATAACCTGTGTATGGAAGGGAAGTTGGCATTAGTAGGACCAAAGAATCTTCTCCCAAAATATAATATTCATTAAACTCAGTTCAAGTGTTCACCAACTTCCTATCATACACCTAGGCTAATCATTGTCATCTGTGCAACCTCTGATGTGACCTATATAATTGCTGTAGGAGTGGCAGGCTGAGGGTGCAGGTATTAATAAATAAATTGTGAACTACACTCTGAAAATGAGATAGGACAGGCACTGAGGTCAGTCCTAGCTGTAACTGACAGAATAGCATGGTGGCCAGGAGCATGAGGACAGAGAAGACGACACACCCAAACAGGGATGTGGCATCAAAGACATAAAAGGGAGTGATCGTGTCCTGAAATGAAGCCAGCACACAGTGATGGGGATTCCAGAGGAGGCAATAAATCACCAAGTAGAAGGGAGGCAGGCACTGGGCCAGGACACCAACTCAAGAGCTTTAGGAACCAAGGGGTGAGGATGAAGGATGGAATTAATCAAAACAAACCACAGTCCAAGTACTTCTGATTGATTTACTGCACATGTTACCAATGCAGGGACTATGACAAGGATGGGAAAAAACAATGTATGAAATCATTCCATGATAAAGACACCTGGACCAGCACAGGAAAGGATCTACATTGTTCCTCTGTTTTTATTTGGCTGCATCAGTTCTTAGTTGCAGCATGTGGGATCTTCTTTGCATCATGCAGGATCTTTCACTGAAGCACACGGAATTTCTAGTTGTGGAAGGCAGTCTTCCTTAGTTTCCCTGCACACGTGGGAATCTTAGTTCCCTGACCAGGGATTGAACCCATGTCCCCTGCATTACGAGGCAAACTCTTAACCTCTGAGCCACCAGGGAAGTCTCATAGTTTCTCTGTTTAGGAGTGGCTGAATACAGGCCCAGGAGCATGTTTCCATAGAAGGTTAGGACAGTTAGGTTCAACATTTTGTTAGGGCAAGCTTATAAGGAGCTCTCATTGACAGCATGGCAAAACCAGCAACTTACCACCAGAGGAAAGTGAAAGTGAAGTTGCTCAGTCATGTCCGACTCTTAGTGACCCCATGGACTGTAGCTTACCAGGCTCCTTTGTCCATGGGATTTTCCAGGCAATAGTACTGGAGTGGATTGCCATTTCCTTCTCCAGGGGATCTTCCCGACCTAGGGATCGAACCCGGGTCTCCCACATTGTAGACAGATGCTCTACCGTCTGAGCCACCAGGGAAGTCACCAGATAGCTATTCTTATTTTCTTGTTTAGCAAAAGAACCTTGATTTAATTGGGGCAAAAATGCTGCTGCTGCTGCTAAGTCGCTTCAGTCGTGTCTGACTCTGTGCGACCCCATAGATGGTAGCCACCAGGCTCCCCCGTCCCTGGGATTCTCCAGGCAACAATAGCTCCAATTAAAAACTACATCTTTCAGCCTCCCTGTCGGCTCTGTGCAACTAAGGTATATGTAAGCCTCAGCTATATGTAAGGTTTGTCCAAACTTATGGACTGCTTTATTGGAGCTGCTTTAGCTGGGTTGAACATTTTTCTATTTTACTATCTATTTATTTTTTTATGTTAGTGATGGCTACAACTATCAATAGCCATACTGAACGATGAAGTGACCTTAAGACTAGAAGCTACGACTGAAATATACACTAAGAACTGCACAAAACAAAGAGAGATTTGGAGTCCCAGATGAATAAAAGGACCTGTCATACTGGACATGCTTTCTTCTGTTTTTATGTGAGAGAAAAAGTAAGTTCTAATTTTGTTTTAGTCACTATTAACTTGGCTTTTCCATTATAAGCAACTTTTCTTAATCTCAGTCAATATACACAGGCTAAGAACTAGGATGAGCAGACTCTACAGTGGTCCTTATAATCCCCACCTCCTTGTTCTCATAGCCACATAGAATTGCCTTCCCTGGAGTGTGGGAAAAGCCCATCACTTGCTTCTACTTGGTGGAAAAATGGCAAAGCAGAAGATAAGTCCCTCCTATGTTTGTATTATGTTGATAAGACTATCTTGTTGGCAGATTGACTAGAGTCTCTTTTTCCCTAGCCAACTTTCTTTTTCCTTGCCAGCAAGACTCACCTGGCAAGGAGCTGAGGATGGTCACTAGGATCTGAAAGTGGTTTCCACCCTATAGCCAACAACAAGGCAGGGTCCTCAGTCCAACAACCAAAAGGAAATGAATTCTGCTGACATCCTAAGTAACCTTGGAAGTGAATTCTTCCCATCAGCCTCTAAATGTGAACGTGTCCCAGCTAACAGTTTGGTTGAATCTTTCAGAGATCCTAAGCAGAGAACTCAGACTTGGACCCTTGGACACTGTGAGATATTAACAATAAACCTGTGTTTTTTGAAGCCCCTGAGTTTGTGATAACTGTTATGCAGCAGTAGGTTGCTAACACAAGGAATCTAGACTTAAACTGTAGTTCTCAAATTCCCTGTGACTGTAGTTCACCTTAGTCTACAAGGATAGTATCATCCCATTATCCTGTAGAATGTGTATATCTGGAGTTCACAATNTCTTATACAAAGAAAGTTTTCATAAGTATTAGTGTGAATGGAAACTGATACTGTGATGCCCTAACTGTTTTTGTGGAGAGAGTGAGATTTTTGGCCTATAGCATTGTCAAAGTTAGGTCGTAAGACCATTGCCTGACATAAGTATTTAGAATTTAAGAATGGTCTTGGACTTGTACTGGAATATTTTTGAAGAAGAAAAAAATATCATAACCTGTGTATGGAAGGGAAGTTGGCATTAGTAGGACCAAAGAATCTTCTCCCAAAATATAATATTCATTAAACTCAGTTCAAGTGTTCACCAACTTCCTATCATACACCTAGGCTAATCATTGTCATCTGTGCAACCTCTGATGTGACCTATATAATTGCTGTAGGAGTGGCAGGCTGAGGGTGCAGGTATTAATAAATAAATTGTGAACTACACTCTGAAAATGAGATAGGACAGGCACTGAGGTCAGTCCTAGCTGTAACTGACAGAATAGCATGGTGGCCAGGAGCATGAGGACAGAGAAGACGACACACCCAAACAGGGACGTGGCATCAAAGACATAAAAGGGAGTGATCATGTCCTGAAATGAAGCCAGCACACAGTGATGGGGATTCCAGAGGAGGCAATAAATCACCAAGTAGAAGGGAGGCAGGCACTGGGCCAGGACACCAACTCAAGAGCTTTAGGAACCAAGGGGTGAGGATGAAGGATGGAATTAATCAAAACAAACCACAGTCCAAGTACTTCTGATTGATTTACTGCACATGTTACCAATGCAGGGACTATGACAAGGATGGGAAAAAACAATGTATGAAATCATTCCATGATAAAGACACCTGGACCAGCACAGGAAAGGATCTACATTGTTCCTCTGTTTTTATTTGGCTGCATCAGTTCTTAGTTGCAGCATGTGGGATCTTCTTTGCATCATGCAGGATCTTTCACTGAAGCACACGGAATTTCTAGTTGTGGAGGGCAGTCTTCCTTAGTTTCCCTGCACACGTGGGAATCTTAGTTCCCTGACTAGGGATTGAACCCATGTCCCCTGCATTACGAGGCAAACTCTTAACCTCTGAGCCACCAGGGAAGTCTCATAGTTTCTCTGTTTAGGAGTGGCTGAATACAGGCCCAGGAGCATGTTTCCATAGAAGGTTAGGACAGTTAGGTTCAACATTTTGTTAGGGCAAGCTTAT
Source organism: Oreotragus oreotragus (assembly GCA_006410675.1). NCBI lineage: Eukaryota > Metazoa > Chordata > Mammalia > Artiodactyla > Bovidae > Oreotragus > Oreotragus oreotragus. Next base: position 112,010 of record SJYX01014764.1, on the reverse strand, counting down.
AAGGAGCTCTCATCAACAGCATGGCAAAAACAGCAACTTACCACCAGAGGAAAGTGAAAGTGAAGTTGCTTAGTCGTGTCCGACTCTTAGTGACCCCATGGACTGTAGCTTACCAGGCTCCTTTGTCCATGGGATTTTCCAGGCAATAGTACTGGAGTGGATTGCCATTTCCTTCTCCAGGGGATCTTCCCGACCTAGGGATCGAACCCGGGTCTCCCACATTGTAGACAGATGCTCTACCGTCTGAGCCACCAGGGAAGTCACCAGATAGCTATTCTTATTTTCTTGTTTAGCAAAAGAACCTTGATTTAATTGGGGCAAAAATGCTGCTGCTGCTGCTAAGTCGCTTCAGTCGTGTCTGACTCTGTGCGACCCCATAGATGGTAGCCACCAGGCTCCCCCGTCCCTGGGATTCTCCAGGCAACAATAGCTCCAATTAAAAACTACATCTTTCAGCCTCCCTGTCGGCTCTGTGCAACTAAGGTATATGTAAGCCTCAGCTATATGTAAGGTTTGTCCAAACTTATGGACTGCTTTATTGGAGCTGCTTTAGCTGGGTTGAACATTTTTCTATTTTACTATCTATTTATTTTTTTATGTTAGTGATGGCTACAACTATCAATAGCCATACTGAACGATGAAGTGACCTTAAGACTAGAAGCTACGACTGAAATATACACTAAGAACTGCACAAAACAAAGAGAGATTTGGAGTCCCAGATGAATAAAAGGACCTGTCATACTGGACATGCTTTCTTCTGTTTTTATGTGAGAGAAAAAGTAAGTTCTAATTTTGTTTTAGTCACTATTAACTTGGCTTTTCCATTATAAGCAACTTTTCTTAATCTCAGTCAATATACACAGGCTAAGAACTAGGATGAGCAGACTCTACAGTGGTCCTTATAATCCCCACCTCCTTGTTCTCATAGCCACATAGAATTGCCTTCCCTGGAGTGTGGGAAAAGCCCATCACTTGCTTCTACTTGGTGGAAAAATGGCAAAGCAGAAGATAAGTCCCTCCTATGTTTGTATTATGTTGATAAGACTATCTTGTTGGCAGATTGACTAGAGTCTCTTTTTCCCTAGCCAACTTTCTTTTTCCTTGCCAGCAAGACTCACCTGGCAAGGAGCTGAGGATGGTCACTAGGATCTGAAAGTGGTTTCCACCCTATAGCCAACAACAAGGCAGGGTCCTCAGTCCAACAACCAAAAGGAAATGAATTCTGCTGACATCCTAAGTAACCTTGGAAGTGAATTCTTCCCATCAGCCTCTAAATGTGAACGTGTCCCAGCTAACAGTTTGGTTGAATCTTTCAGAGATCCTAAGCAGAGAACTCAGACTTGGACCCTTGGACACTGTGAGATATTAACAATAAACCTGTGTTTTTTGAAGCCCCTGAGTTTGTGATAACTGTTATGCAGCAGTAGGTTGCTAACACAAGGAATCTAGACTTAAACTGTAGTTCTCAAATTCCCTGTGACTGTAGTTCACCTTAGTCTACAAGGATAGTATCATCCCATTATCCTGTAGAATGTGTATATCTGGAGTTCACAATTACCTTGACCATAACTATAATTAAAAAATAAAAAAATGCAAAAGCATGATCTCTACCTCCAAGAAGTCCATGAAATGGACTTTTTTGTAGCTTTACTTATGACTTCATTTGCACCTTCACCAAATGAAGGCAAGAAAGTTAAGGCCCATTCAGGTTCCTTGAGAACAACAGCTGAATGAGACTCTCTTTTTATTTGCACAGTGTACCATGCAAATACATTACTAAACAAAAGAGGGTTTTGTTTTTTTTTTTAATTCATGCACTATTTGTATTTAAAAAAAGTAGAAAAGAAACTATTACTGATTCACATCTCTCCAAAGATATGATTAACATTAAGTAAACATCGAGATTCTCAGACAAAAAGGTGCCACAGAATTGCAAAACATTGTTATTAATTAACATAGCTGTAAATTTTCAGGTTCCAAGGAGAGAAGAATCTTGGAAACAATTATGAAAGTCTTTGTATAACATTTAGATTAAATAAACATTCTTCTCAAGAAAAATAAAACATTAACTATGTCCTTTGATTTTTCAAATATGAGTAATCCAATTTGCTAGCCCTTACCTAACACTTTTCAGTGGTACTGAAAAAGTTGCAGATGACTTAATAAGCATAAATAGCATCTAACAATGTCACACCAATCAAACATAATATAGTATATAAACATATTTGTTCTTTATATGACAATAACAGGATGACACAAATGTCATAGAAACAATCACAGGCAAAGGAGATGCATTAGCTTCCTTTTGAATTAATACACAGTGAATAAATTCTGGATAATAAAGCAGCTTGTGAGTGAATCTTCCTTTTGAATTAATACACAATGAATAAATTCTAGATAATAAAGCAGCTTGTGAGTGAATATTTTAGAAGGCTATGGATGAGCACAATGAATGTTATATATCTAATTTTAAAGAAGTACAAGTTCTAAGCATATCAATTACTCCCATTATGTCCCCAATGAAAATGAAATATGTGAACATGTTGTCGGTTTAATACATACAACTAAAACAAACCTTTTGATATGAAGCTTAATTATCTGAGTTTAAAATATTTTTTCAACTACAAATTTTATCAACTATAAGCTTGTCTCAAACATATCACATGGCAGGCTTTGCCTCTTCTTCCATCCCTCCTCCCAACCAAAAGCAAAAAATAAGTAGAAAATTTGGTGTGTTAATCCTTAAATATACTGTATGTGATTTTTTGGAAATAAACTCTTTGAAAGAAAAAATAGGTTGACCAGCAATTGTAACTCTTAATTATGATCTCTAAGACTTGTGATTACTAGAATATGGATTGTTAACATTTTGTGTCTTTGAAAGACATCCTATAATGAGAAGTGGAGGAAGATAACTTGGCTGACTGTATTGTATTAGGTGTTGCTTTTTGCTTCATATCAACATACTAATGGGATATAAGACTAATATTTCAGAAATTAAATTTCCACAGGCTCCTGAATTTCTAACAAATTAGAATCTCATATACAAATCCCATGTACTTTGTGACGGATTACTCCTACTCTTATTTCCTGAGCTTGAACATCTGATCTACTTTTGAGTATAATTTTTAATATTAAGTAATTTTTTGTGTTAGTGATAATAGTTAATTGTGAAGACTTGATTATGAAAAGATTTTAAAACAAGATCATGCTGGCTCTTCCAAGAGAAATAGAATAGTTCTGGAGTTCTAAAGCAGAAAAAACTCAAGTGCACATGGAACATTCTCCAGAATAGATCACATCTTGAGTCACACATCAAATCTCAGTAAATTTAAGAAAATTGAAATCATATCAAGCATCTTTTCTGACAACAATGCTATGAGACTAGGTATCAATAACTAGAAAATAACCATAAAAAACACAAACATATGGAGATTAAACAATATGTTTCTAAATAACAAACAGGTAACTGAAAAAATCAAAAGGGAAATCAAAACATTTCTAGAAACAAATAGCAATGAAAACACAACAACTCAAAACCTATGGGGTGCAGCAAAAGCAGTTCTCAGAGGGAAGTTTATAGCAATATAATCCTACCTCAAGAAATAAGAAAAACATCAAATAGACAACCCAACTTTACACCTAAAATAACTGGAAAAAGAAGAACAACAACAAAAGCCTGACATTAGCAGAAGGAAATAAACCATAAAGATCAGAGCAGAAATAAATAAAAAAGAAATGAAAGAAGCAATAGTAAAGATCAATAAAACTAAAAGCTGATTCTTTGAGAAGATAAACAAAATTGACAAACCTTTAGCCAGACTCATCAAGAAATAAAGAGAAAAGAATCAAATCAGCAAAATTACAAAAAGAAGAGGAGATGTTGCAACAGGCAATGCAGAAATAAAAGAATTATGAGACTATTATGAGCAAATATATGGCAATAAAATGGACAACCTGGAAAAATGGACAAATTCTTAGAAAAATTCAATGTTCCAAGACTGAGCCAGGAAGAAATAAATTATGAACAACCCAATTACAAGCACTGAAATCAAAACAGTGTTCAAAAAATCTCCCTAAAACCAAAAGCCCAGGGTCAGACGGCTTCACAAATGAAATGTTTGAGTTCTATCAAACATGCAGAAAAGAGCTAATGCCTATCCTTCTAGAACTCTTTCAAAAAACTGCAGAGGAAGGAATACTTCCAAACTCATTCTTTGAGGTCACCATTACCCTGATACCAAAACCAGGCAAAGATGAAAAAAAAAAAAAAAAAAACAGGAAATTACAGACCAGTGTCACTGATGAATATAGATGAAAAACTCCTCCACAAAACTCTAGCAAACAGAAGTCAGCAACATATTAAAAAGCTCATGCACCATGATCAAGTCAGGTTTATTCTAGGGATACAAGGATTCTTCAATATACATGAATCAATCCATATGATACACCATATTAACAAATTGAAATATAAAAACCATATGATAATCTCAATAGATGCAGAAAAATCCTTTGAAAAAAATCCATCACCCATTTATGATTAAAGAAAAAAAAACCTCTTCAATAAATGGGCATAGAAGGAATCTACGTCTACATAGTAAAGGTTGATAAGCCCACAGCAAACATTATTCTCAATGATGAAAAACTGAAAAGATTCCCTAGTCTAAGATCAGGAACAAGACAAGGGTTTCCACTCTCATCACTATTATTCAACATAGCTTTGGAAGTCCTAGCTATGGAAATCAGAGAAAAAAGGAAATAAAGGAACCCAACTTGGAAAAGAAATAAAACTCTCACTGTTTGCAGATGACATGATACTATACAGAACCCTAAAGATACTATCAGAAAATTACTAGAGATAATCATGAAGTTAGCAAAGTTGCAGGATACAAAATTAATACCCAGAAATCACTTGCATTTCTATGTCTTAACAATGAAAAATCAGAAAGAGAAATTAAGGAATCAATCCCATTAACCATTGCAACAAAAAGAATAAAATAACTAGGAATAAACCTACCTGAGGAGAAAAATGATCCTAACAAATGGTCTGACAGAATGTGGTCCACTGGAGAAGGGAATGACAAACCACTTCAGTATTCTTGCCTTGAGAACACCATGAACAGTATAAAAAGGCAAAAAGATAGGACACTGAAAGAGGAACTCCCCAGGTTGGTAGGTGCCCAGTATGCTACTGGAGATCAGTGGAGAAATAGCTCCAGAAAGAATGAAGGGATGGAGCCAAAGCAAAAACAATACCATCTGTGGATGTGACCAGTGATAGAAACAAGGTCCGATGCTGTAAAGAGCAATATTGCATAGGAACCTGGAATGTCAGGTCCATGAATCAAGGCAAATTGGAAGTGGTCAAACAGGAGATGGCAAGAGTGAACATCAACATTCTAGGAATCAGCAAACTAAAATGGACTGGAATGGGTGAATTTAACTCAGATGACCATTATATCTACGACTGTGGGCAGGAATCCCTTAGAAGAAATGGAGTAGCCATCATGGTCAACAAAAGAGTCCGAAATGCAGTACTTGGATGCAATCTCAAAAATGACAGAGATCTCTGTTCATTTCCAAGGCAAATCATTCACTACCACAGTAATCTAGATCTATGCCCCAACCAGTAATGTTGAAGAAGCTGAAGTTGAATGGTTCTGTGAAGACCTACAAGACCTTTTAGAACTAACACCCAAAAAAGATGTCCTTTTCATTATAGGGGACTGGAATGCTAAAGTAGGAAACTCAGATGACCATTATATCTACTACTGTGGGCTGGAATCCCTTAGAAGAAATGGAGTAGCCATCATGTGCTGGGAGCTAGCGTGAGGAATCCTGCCTATGACAAAGGTCATGAGAAAGGAAGCCTGACAAAACACAAAGGCGGGGATCAGGCTTCAGGGGTTCCCCCTGGAATTTCTTGAGCATCTAACCTCAAAATCAGAGTCTGCCTGCTTTACTATATTATGCTTTTCACCTACTCTTCTGACATTAACAGGGGGCTTGCTGTCCCACCCGCACCTTTTTTACAGGAAAAAGTTAATTTAGAGCTTTTAAATAATAAGTCTCCAGGGCATAATAAAAGTGTTTCAATAAAAAAAACCCCTCTGATGGCTCTCTAACTTGCCTTACCTGGACTTTCACAACTACACATGTGATTGTTTACAACCCCCCAACTGTGAGAGGCAAGGGAAGCCTAAAACATAGAGCCTTTCAAAGAATTAAAAAGTTGTTAGAGTAGTGCTGGTGTAAGATTTCACTGTTGAGCCAAAGCTTGTTGCTAAGTTCCCATATCTCTTATCCACTGTGCCCCTGGGAGTGTGTTAGTTAACATAGTTGGAGTGTAAGAAAACAAAATAGTAGCCTTGAAACTAACCACATTAGACTTTTGAGCTAATTGGTTTCTTTCTTCGTTGTAACTTACTGCACCTTTGCTTCATGAAAATGTAACTTTGTTTGATACTTTCTGAGGCTGACTTAGATTAGAAATATAAAGAAAAAACACTTCAAGGGAAAATAAGTTTTCTGGTTGAGCAGCCTTTATCAAAAGTATTCTTGCCTGGAGAATTCCATGGACAGAGGAGCCTGGTGGGCTACAGTCCATGAGGTCGCAGAGTCAGACATGACTGAGTGACTAACACTTATGAAAAACCTTGAAGAGGCAGATGCTTCCTAGATCCTAACATTTCAATGCAACCCTGCAACTTTCTAGGTGTGGGAGCAGATAAGAAGATGCAACTATTGAAAATGTAACAGATCTTTCATAAGCATAGGAAAAATTGGAAATATAAGTCTTTTTTCATTTCAGTGATGTTATCTCTCTCTCAGTTACAGAGGTTGTAATGGCAACCCAAAGTAAGGAAAAATTATGTGTCATAATGGCAGGAACACTGATTTAGGACATAATCTGGATCTTTTGGCGAAGGAAACAGCAACCCACTTCAGTAATCTTGCCTGGGAAATCCCATGGACAAAGGAGCCTGGAGAGCGACAGTCCTTGAGGTCACCAGAGTTGGACACGACTTAGCAACTGAACAACTAAATCTCATAATCTTACTTCTTTGTGTTTTCCTTTGTTAAACACTGTTTAAACTGGATTTTGAAACATTATCCTACACACAGAAAATTTTCTTTAACTGTCAGATAAAAATATAATTGGCTTTCTCAATTTTCAAACAAATCTCCTAAAATGTCAATTGACATATAATTCTCCGGAAAAGTGTTTTTTTTCTTTAAATAAATATGCAATTTAAAAATTCCTAAATTTAAAAGTTGGCACTTGGAGATGTATTTCATCATATTGACGATAGAAAAGGCAACCCCTTTTACTCAAATTTCTCTAAACACAGAAAGAACCAATGAAAAACAATTAAACGAAACTTGAAGTCCTTTTGTTGACATTCCCAGAGGCTAAAATTAACAGCTGAATTCAGGATGCTCAGTCGTTTCTTTGTTCTTCCAAACTTCATACTCTTGATGAGGTGTAGACTGATATGACTCAAGAGAAGCCAAAGGAAAGATATTTGGTTTATGTATCTGAGCTCCAGTCAAAGTCAGAGGTAGGCTGTTTAAGGTAGACCCAAGAGCTAGATTTTCAGACATCACTCGGGCAGAACTCATGCTGGTCTCTCTCTCATTCAAGTGAGTTGTCCAAACCAAACACAGTTTCCGTCGTTTCCAGTTTTCTCCATCAATGTGCGTAGAGTTTCCAACTGTGGAAATAGACAATTTGCTTGACTTCATGTCAGATATCAGGCCTGCTGACCTTCAGGGAAAGCTGAGCTTGACAATGGTGAGCATTGCCCAGTGTATCGAAATCTGTGGTCTTGTCTCAAATATTTGCTCCTCTTCCAGAAATACAGATGGATGTAAAATAGGAACATTTTAAAGGCTTAAATTTCAGCAGCATGCATTAAAGAACATGTTATATTGAAACATATTTTTTAAAATTCAGAACTATAATGTATTTAAGTTGTAGGTGCAGAGGATTAAACTGGTGGAGAAGATATGGCATCCCCTCCCATATTTTAAAATATACTTTTGATTTCCAAGGCATTCTGTTTCCTAAAAAACAAAGTACAAAAGAGTTCTTGGTTTCTAGCCACCATTCAACAATGAAGACACCAAGGTTCCAAGGAGAAGCAACTGATCCCAGGGGCTCCAATGAGAAGTGGCTGATTTCAGAGCTGAGTCAAGAAAAACATAAGATGAACTTGGACATCTTATGGTACCAGAATATAAGGAAATGCTCAATAAAAAATAGAGCCTATTGAAATTTCTCTTTTGTTCAAGAGCCAACTTGAATGAGCTCCTCATGGCCAAAGCTGGAACAATTTAAGCATTGAAATAAAAGTGACAATATTAAATTATAACCTGTAAAATAAAATAAATATGTGTCCACACTGATAAAAGTATTTGGGTAAATAAATAAATTAGGGAGAAGGAAGAACTCTTCCTTACTGTAGAATTATAATTAATAAATGCACAAGGGAGGAAGGAAATAAAAAATTACCAAAACGTGTTCTCCAAGATATTTACTAACTACAAAAGGAAAGATAGTAACTTTACAGTGGTGAAGTGTAGCAGATACCAACTTACCAAGCAATCAAGATCGACATAGCTAACAATAAAGACACATCAATGTCATGAAAGTTTTGATGTAACACGATGAGAAAGACACAACATCATTTCTGAGGTTTTCTTATCAAAAAGCATAACCTCACTCCAATCTCAAGAAAATATTAGACAAACCCAACTGTTTTTTCTTTTTGAGAAATATTATACAAAATATCTGATCAATACTCTTCAAAATTTCAAGGTCAGGAAAGCCAAGAACTGTTACAGAATGCAGGCAACTAAGGAGAAATAAGAAATGCAATGTGGTGTTTCAGGTGAGTTCCAGGATGACATTCTGAAACGCAGGGACAGTATTAGTGGAAAAATGGGTGAAATTCAAGTCAGGTCTGAGGCTAAGTGAATAATGTTCTACCAGATGTTAATATCCTGGTTCCGATCCTTGTGTTGTGGTTATATCAGGTGTTAATAGGAGAAGCTGGGAGGGCTACATGCAAACTTCATTCTGTTGTTGCAATTTTTCTGTAAATGTAAAATAAGTTAAAATGCCAGTCTATGTTCAATGCAGGATGCAGGATGCTTGGGGCTGGTGTATGGGGATGATCTGGAGGGAAGATGTGGGGTGGGAGGTGGGAGGGGGGTTCATG
>SJYX01014764.1:92013-102479 GCA_006410675.1 Oreotragus oreotragus | reverse complement strand
CGGGGAAGGCAATGGCACCCCACCCCAGTACTCTTGCCTGGAAAATCCAATGGACGGAGTAGCCTGGTGGGCTGCAGTCCATGGGGTCGCTAACAGTCGGACAGACTGAGCGACTTCACTTTCACTTTTCTCTTTCATGCATTGGAGTAGGAAATGGCAACCCACTCCAGTATTCTTGCCTGGAGAATCCCAGGGATGGGGGAGCCTGGTGGGATACCGTCTATGGGGTCACACAGAGTCGGACACGACTGAAGTGACTTAGCAGCAGCAGCAGCAGCAGCAGCAGCAGCAGCAGCAGCAGTTGTTCAGTCATGACTCTGTTAAGCCTCTCAGCAAAGACTCTTTGCCACCTCATGGACAGCAGCCTGCCCGGCTCCTCTGTTCAAGGGAATTTTGCCGCAAGAGTACTAGAGAGGGTTGCCATTTCCTCCTCCAAGGAATATTCCCGACCCAGGGATCAAACCCATGTTGCCTGCATCTCCTGCATTAGCAAGTGGATTCTTTACCACTGCACCACCTAGGAAGCCCATATTCAACATACAGCACAGTGTAAATTTAAAGTGTACAGCACAATGATGTGATTCATATATATTATGTAATTATTACCACAATAAGTTTGGTGAACATCTTTCATCTCACATAGAAAAAAGATGAAATGAGTCTTTTTCCCTTGTGATGAGAAATCTGAGGATTTACTCTCTTAACAACTTTCATATATAACACACAGCGATGTTAATTGTATTCATTATGCTGTATATTACATTCCTAGTACTCATTTGTAAAACTTCTAACTGGAAGTTTTTACTTTTTGACTGTCTTCATCCAATTTTTGAAGAGCTTATATAGTCCAGACTCTTTCCCATGACTTGAAAAAATGTTCACCATCTGGCCCTTTCTTTCATACCTCTGTTATGTCATCTCCAATTCTGTGCCACCCACACTGGCTTTCTTTCTGTTCCTTGAGCATGCCAAATGAAAGCTCAGCAACACACACACACACACACACACAATTTTCCCCTAGTCTTTCCAAAATTGGCTCCTTCTTATTATTCAGCAGTGTTTGTTAGTCACCTTTTACCATGTTATACTGTCTCAAAAAGACAGACTCCTATTTCTTGCTTATTTCGTGGCTGATCCATGAATTGTGAGTTAGCTGTGGATCTGCACCCTCATATTTTCTTCATTCTAGGATCCAGGCTCAAGGACCAAACCTAACCAGAAAATGTCAAATTCACGGCAGGAGAACAAGCATGCTGATGAAATCATATGCTCGTTGTCAGAGCTTTACCATGGATTTGGCACAGTCCCAGCTCTGTGCTCCCATTTCTTTGGTCAAAGCATATCACAGAGCCAAGTCTGATGTTAATATGATAGGAGAGGAAACTCCTCCTACGGGCACACTGAAAGTCCTATGGTGGGAAAGTCTACTTTTCTTATAGGAAAGAGGAAGAGAACTGGGAAGTTATAATGCATGCAACTTACCAGGTGACGCTGGTGGTAAAGAATCCACTTGCCACTGAGGAGACGTAAGAGATGCGGGTTCAGTCCCTGGGTCAGAAAGATCCCCAGAGGAGGAAATGGCAACCCATTTCAGGATTCTCCTACGGGAGAGACCCATGGACAGAAGAGCCTGGTGTGCTGCTGTCCACAGGGTCGCAAAGGGTCAGTCATGACTGAAGCCACTTAGCAGGCACCATAAGACTCAGTTCACAGGAAACCTTCTCAAAGGAAACTTCCTGTACCTCCTGCACTGTCTGTCACCCCCCTTTCCCTGGTTACTTAATATTCTATTATTTGGTCTTATTTTCATATCACTTTCTGGAACTTTCTTTATGTTTCCTTTTATTATTGGTGTCTATCAACAGACCACGGGATCGCGAAGAGTCGGACACGATTGAGCGACTTCACTTTCTCACTTTCTATCAACAGAATAGAAATTCTATGAGTTAAAATTGTTCACAGCAATAGCCAACAGTTCTTGACCCTTAGTTAAGGGCTCAATAAATATTTGTTAGGTAAAAAGAAAGCACAGCCTGGGGATCCTTAATTTTCATGTCTTTACAATCATATACAATGTCTCACAATGCATAGGCCCTGGTAAATGTTTGTCAAATAAGTAAATGAATGCATATTTATACTGAATAAAATAAGGAGGAAATAATATATATTCATTCAAGCATTTTTTCTACATGAGTAGGACTGCAACTAGAGCAAAGAATCCCCCTGCTATGAAAGGACATTTTTATGCTTTGCATTTTTCTCCAAGTACACTTGGATCACGTAGATGAGATTTGATTTTTCTCATGTAGTTCCAACTAACCTCACCTATGAATAAAATGTTTGAGGATTCAGTTTGGCAAATGCAAGTAGGTCTGCAGAATCAACAAATTAACAATTTGTCTTGGAAGTGGAGTGGCAGCAATACAGAGGTTGGGCGAGGGGGTTGGGGCGGTGGGGTGTGTGGTGGTGTTGGAGTCAAGGTAACAACACTCGGTGCTTCAGTGTTTCCAGAGCTTTTTCTTTTCCTTCCTTCTACTGGTCAGAGCAACTCTTGGAAGCTCATTTTAAAAAACAGCACTTTGCAAAAATCTCTGTCCATCTTGCCTTTCCATACTATCTGTCAAAGTTTCAGACCATTCCCCTGTTTCAATTCCCACCTCCTCTGCAAAACAGCAAAATTACATTCTAGTTTCTTTCAATGGACATGACACTGTAAAGGTTACTTTGTTTAGTAGTGGCTATTCACAGGCCCAAAGCATTTACAGACCAGCTCAGATTGAGCCTCCTATATAAATGCAGTCAGTACTACAACTGCAGAAATTTTGAGTAAAAGTTGCCTTTCCTGAGTATAAATTTTTGCTATTAACCTAGTTCATTTCCATTTGAACTAGATGTTTCAAGATATGAAGGTTGCTTTCAGTTGTAACTACCTTCATGTGAAAAAATTTTTAGTTTTTTAAAACCAGATTCCAGAAAAGAGTGCTAGAGTGAAATGTTATTGTCGAGAAAAGGGAACCTGGAACAACATGGGAGCAGAAGTATGAAGCTGAAAGATTCATGGAGACAAACCTTTTCTATTTTCCAAGTTTACCTTGAGCTGGCTTTGACCTTAGAGTAAATTACCCACCATGGTAGCCATAAACCTACAACCTGTTATTGCACAGACTGAATTAAGATGAGGCCTTTAATAACCCTGTGAAAGGAGGTTCAGTTATGGGAAGTTATCAATGGGCTAGTTATTTCGGTGGTCCTTCAGGGCTGTACTTTAACAGCACAGAGGCCATTACAGTGAGTTTCCAAGATATTTACTTCTTTTCCATCTTTCTCAAAAGTAGCTTAATGATTCCAGGTAATGCACAATATTTATAATGGTAATGATGAACTGTAAATCTTTGTAATGAGAGATTCTGATATTTAACTGTTAGTCCACTGTTTATCAGCTATGTCTAGTTGAGCAAGATCCTTAACCTTTCTGAATGTCGGTTTCTTCATCTGGAGAATGAGTACATTAATAGTACCTATCCCAGAGCATATTATAAGGATTAAATGAAAACAATTTTTCACTCATGTGCTGTCAAGATATCATCAGTTGTAGGTCACAAAAATCCAACTCAAACCATCTCAAACATAAAGGAGAATTTATTAGTTCATGCAATAAGGAATTGGAAGTGCAAGGCTGACTTTAGGCATGGTTGGATGGAGACACTCAATGAATGTATTCAAAATCTGCCTCTTCTTTTCCAACCTTTGGCTCTGCTTTTCTTTGGTTTGGCTTTATTCTCAAGTAGTCTGCCTTTATGTGTTGGCAAAGAAGATCAATAAAATAGCAAGCTCCAAACTTGCATATTACAGCTTAGCAACTACAGTGGAAAAGTCCCTCTTTTTTCATGGTTCCAGCAAAAGTCCTAAGACTGAATTGCATTTCTGGGTCCTAAGTCAAGTACTTCAGACTGAAGACAGCGGGAAGAATTTTCAGATAGACCTGATCCTGGAACCAGTTGGCTGTGCCAGCCCCACCCAAAACAACATGGGCAGAAAAATAGATGTGGGATGCCTTTTTCATCCCAAAACAATGGGGCTTTGTATTGTTACAAGAAAAAATTGAGGCTAGACAAAACAGCAGATGGTCACTACAGTATTTAAGGTATTCAACACTGTGCCTGACACAGATCAAGCCATCCATGAATGTTTGCTGTTATTAATGACATCAATTTCCTGGAGTTAAAAATAGGTGCTGACTGTAGGCAGAGAACACTAGGGGAGAACCTGGGTTGATTAAAATTTAATAAGAATGTAAAATATGAGAGCAGGACCAATTCTTCTTGAACTTTCTATTCCCAGTAACCAGCACAGTAGTTGGCACAGAACAGGTGCCCATAAACACTTGTCTAGTGAATGAAAACATGCCAGGAATCACGCTATGCACTTCCCATATAATAGCCATCATAACAGCAACATAACTAAGCTGCTTCTTGGTCTTTTCTCCCAGTAATCTCTCTCTTCAGACAGGCTTATTGTAGGGTGCTTTAAACTTGGAATGCATGTGAGTCACCTGGGAATCTTGTTAAAATTTAGATTCTTATTCAGGGAGTGCAGGGTGGGGCTTGAGATTTTGTGTTTCTGACAGATGCCCAGGTAGTGTCATCCCGGCTGGTCTGCAGTTCACTCTTTGAGTATCTAGGCTCTGAAGTCCTAAACTGTTCCCAGTTAGGAACTGACACAAAGGTCTTACCATAGTCGTTCAATTTTGCAGTTCAGTAGAGAAACTGCTCCAGGGTGTTCTTATAGTAAATTTCTTTTACAAGTAAGGGGGCCAAAAGGAAAAAAAAAAAAATCAGAGAATTTATGCTAAAAACAATTTTTAAAACAGAAGCAGAGAAAAACAGCATAACATGAAAACAGAGCAAACAATGTAAACTGTAGTTTTGTAGAGGTTGATGAATTCGTTTCCAGTTTTTACAATTGTTCCCTGCTGCTGCTGCTAAGTCGCTTCAGTTGCGTCTGACTCTGTGCGATCCAGTACACGGCCCCTGTAGACGGCCCACGTCCCTGGGATTCTCCAGGCAAGAACGCTGGAGTGGGCTGCCATTTCCTTCTCCAATGCATGAAAGTGAAAAGTGAAAGTGAAGTCGCTCAGTCGTGTTCGACTCTTCGCAACCCCATGGTCTGCAACCCACCAGGCTCCTCCATCCATGGGATTTTCCAGACACGAGTACTGGAGTGGGTACAATTGTCCCCTATTATGAAGCAAATAGCTGCCTTTTATTGAATATAAACTCTATACCTGGGCACTGTATTTTATATCTAATATCTCACTTAATCTCACAACACTCCTGTGATACTGTACAGAGGGGCCTCAGTTCACAGGTGAGGAAAATCATTCTCAGAGAAGTTAAAGCTGTTCAACTATGCAATGGATTTATGCAATGATTTGTACTTCAGTCTCTCTGAATCTCTATTTTAATTTCTTATTTAGAATACAATGGGAATGTTAGAGAATGTACCCATGGCTATTATTAACATTAGACATCATGATTTTTAGCTCTTTATTTCCTGTGGCACTTTATCTTAAACTTTGGCATTTATCTTAACTGGATTGAATGTTGAATGTTATTCTCTCAGTTGTGTCTGACTCTGCGACACCATGGACTGGAGCCTGCCGGGCTCCTCTGTCCATAGAATTCTCCAGGCAAGAATCCTGGAGTGGGTGGCCATTTCCTTTTCCAAGGTATCTTCCCAACCCAGGGATCAAACCCAAGTCTTCTGCACTGTGGGCTGATTCTTTACCATCTGAGCCATCAGGAAGCCTGTATTTATTTTTTATCTTAATAAATAATAGTAAAATAACTGCTGTGGGAATGCAAACTAGTACAGTCACTATGGAGAACAGTGTGGAGATTCCTTAAAAAACTGGAAATAGAACTGCCATATGACCCAGCAATCCCACTGCTGGGCATACACACCGAGGAAACAAGAATTCAAAAAGTCACGTGTACCCCAACTTTAATCTCAGCACTGTTAATGATAGCTAGGACATGGAAGCAACCTAGATGTCCATCGGCAGACAAATGGATAAGAAAGCTGTGGCACANTGGGCTCCAAAATCACTGCAGATGGTGATTGCAGCCATGAAATTAAAAGACACTTACTCCTTGGGAAGAAAGTTATGACCAACCTAGATAGCATATTCAAAGCAGAGACATTACTTTGCCAACAAAGGTCTGTCTAGTCAAGGCTATGGTTTTTCCAGTGATCATGTATGGATGTGAGAGTTGGACTGTGAAGAAAGCTGAGTGCTGAAAAATTGATGCTTTTGAACTGTGGTGTTGGAGAAGACTCTTGAGAGTCCCTTGGACTGCAAGGAGACCCAACCAGTCCATTCTAAAGAAGATCGGTCCTGGGTGTTCTTTGGAAGGAATGATGTTGAAACTGAAACTCCAGTACTTTGGCCTCATCATGCGAAGAGTTGACTCATAGGAAAAGACTCTGATGGTGGGAGGGATTGGGAGCAGGAGGAAAAGGGGAAAACAGGGAATGAGATGGCTGCCTGGCATCACTGACTCAATGGACGTGAGTTTGAGTGAACTCCGGGAGATGGTGATGGACAGGGAGGCCTGGCGTGCTCCGATTCATGGTGTTGCAAACAGTTGGACATGACCGAGCAACAGAACTGAACTGAATTGAGTGCATATATATGGAATCTCGGGGAAGGCAATGGCACCCCACCCCAGTACTCTTGCCTGGAAAATCCAATGGACGGAGTAGCCTGGTGGGCTGCAGTCCATGGGGTCGCTAACAGTCGGACAGACTGAGCGACTTCACTTTCACTTTTCTCTTCCATGCATTGGAGAAAGAAATGGCAACCCACTCCAGTATTCTTGCCTGGAGAATCCCAGGGATGGGGGAGCCTGGTGGGCTGCCGTCTATGGGGTCGCACAGAGTTGGATACAACTGAAGTGACTTAGCAGCAGCAGCAGCAGCATATGGAATCTAGAAAGATGGTACCAATGAATTCATTTGCAGGCCAGCAATGGAGAAACAGGCATAGAGAACAGACTTATGGACAGGTCGGTGGAGGACTAAGAGGGTGAGATGTATGGAGAGAGTAACAGGGAACTTTACATTAACATATATAAAATAGATAGCCAATGGGAATTTACTGCATGAATCAGGGAACTCAAACAGGGGCTCTGTAGCAACCTAGACAGCTGGAATGGAGAGGGAGATGGGAGGGATATTCAAGAGGTTGGGGATATATATATACTTATGGCTGATTCATGTTGATATTTGGCAGAAAACAACAAAATTCTGTAAAGCAATTATCCTTCAATTAAAAAATAAAATTTTAAAAATTAGACAGAAAAAAGCAAAGTGTGAAAATCTCAAAAAAGAATTCAGGAACATAGTTTAAAAAATCTGTCCTTTTGAGAGAGAGAGGAAGTTTAGCTAAGTGGAAGCCAGGGACCAAAAGAGGTATTCAGATTCCCTGCTTATTAAAGATATTGTCATGAAAGTTACATACTCTCCATGAATTTTTTTGCTGAAAATACAGATAACTTTGATATGTATATCATTTGGTAATTGTAAAGGGGTTCCATTTCATATCCATTATTTTAATTTTAAACTCAGTAAGAGCCTATGAAGCTGACATTAATCAATTCCATCTGAGAGGTGTTCATGGTCACAGACTTATAAGTGGCTCAAAAAGAACTTAAAATCCAAGTGTTTTTTTTTAAATAGATGTATTTTATTGTATATAAATGATACCTCAGTAGAATTGCTTTTAATATGAAACATCCTTGGAGTACTTTTAATGTCACCTTGTTTATCATTCCAAAGATGTTCTCTAACATTTCATTTCAGTTCAATTGTGTCTGACTCTTTGCGACCCCATGGACTGCAGAACACCAGGCTTCCCTGCCCATCACCAACTCCTGGAGCTTACTCAAACTCATGTCCATCGAGTCAGTGATGCCATCCAACCATCTCATCCTCTGTTGCCCCCATCTCCTCCTGCCTTCAATCTTTCCCAGCATCGGGGTCTTTTCAAATGAATCAGTTCTTCACATCAGGTGGCCAAAGTATTGGAGCTTCAGCTTCAACATCAGTTCTTCCAATGAATATTCAGGACTGTTTTCCTTTATGATTGACTGCTTAGATTTCCTTGCAATCCAAGGGGCTCTCAAGAGTCTTCTCCAACACCACAGTTCAAAAGCTTCAATTCTTCAGCACTCAGCTTTCTGTATAGTCCAACTTTCACATCCAAACCTGACTACTGGAAAACCATAGCTTTGACTAGACAGACCATTGTTGGGAGAGTAATCTCTCTGCTTTTTAATATGTTGTCTAGGTTGATCATAGCTTTTCTTCCAAGGAGCAAGTGTCTTTTCATTTCATGGCTGCAGTCACCATCTGCAGTGATTTGGGAGCCCAAAAAACATTGCATTTATTTATTTATTCATATATCTGGTAGATCTTTTCTCCACAAGATCTCCTCTCTCAGGCAAAANATCATAGCTTTTCTTCCAAGGAGCAAGTGTCTTTTCATTTCATGGCTGCAGTCACCATCTGCAGTGATTTGGGAGCCCAAAAAACATTGCATTTATTTATTTATTCATATATCTGGTAGATCTTTTCTCCACAAGATCTCCTCTCTCAGGCAAAAAACTATGTTATTCATCTTGTTATCTTGCATAATATCTAGCACAAAACATTGTAATTGTATGTGCTACACATTACTACTTTTAGAAATGGACCTAAGAGCCCAGGAAAAAATATGTCTGTATGTGTCTGTGTGTGTGTACAAGTTGTTTATACATAAAATCACTATGAAAGCAAAATAGAATGGGCTCAGTTGCTCAGTCATGTCTGACTCTTTGCAATCATATGAACTGTAGCCTGCCAGGTTCCTCTGTCCAAGGGATTTCTCAGACAAGAATACTGCAGTGGGTTGCCATTTCCTTCTCCAGGGGATCTTTCCAACCCAGGGATCAAACTTCAGGCATGAGGATAAATTTACCATGCTGTTTATTCAGCAGATTAAATAGTGAAAGACACAACATACACTTTAGGTATGGCAGTTTGGGTTGAATTTAAGAAAACTGTCTTGAAAGCAAACTGGATTAATCACAGTGAAAACAAACAAGAGATGAAGGATGGAATTGTGATGTCATGGTCACAGGTGCCGAAAAAGGCTTCTTGTCTTCGTGAAATCAGATAATGAGTTTGTATTGCCATCATGTCACACCACAGGCTATGGAGGACTAAAGCCCACAGCTCTTATCTCTAGGTCCGCTGAGCTAATGCTAATCAGAATTCTGCCTTTTTTTTTTTTTTTGGTAGCTAACATTTTTAAATTTTTGATTCAGTATTTCTACTTAGAGTGGAAACCTTACCAGGTTAAAATGAATGTACCCTACTGCTTATAAGATAAATTAGCCTTAGAAAGATTGCCTTAGAAAGATATGTTGCCTAAAATGGAGAAATGCTAAAAAGGTTTACCCTGTATCCTTGTATAATCTATTAGGTGCATTGTACAGAATGATGTTTTCTTTCTCTTAGGACAGAAAAAGAAACATCTTGAATGCAAGGCAGTTATAAATAGTTTTTGCAAGACATTAGTGAAAAAATAAATGAGTTAATTATTTCAGATGTTTTTGGACAAGCCCAACTATTCCTTTCAGTGGTTCCAAGTTACTACTTGAAATATGTGCCTATTTATCAACTTGGATTTAATTTTAAATCCAAGTTGATACATTTCCTTTTAAGCTTCTATTTTTATACAAATATATGAAAAATGTAAATGCTCAGACAAAGAAGCATTGTTTTCTTAAAATGGATGTTTCCCACAGATTTAAGGTATTAGAAAGATAAATAGTACTTGACTAAATTTTCTTATTTTAAGAGGCAGTATGACCATTCAAGTCACTAACTTTTCAGTCACTATGAAGTGCAATAACTATTTCACATTGTAACTTATTTTGAAGAGAATATACTAGCTTGGAGGAAAAGACTGTTTGCTTAAGTTTCTTAGCCTGACAGCAATGCTTACCACCTCCAAAACATATTTTAACAAAATATACTGATGGAAATTCAAGAAAAAAATAAAGCTATTCTTCAGTTCAGTTCAGTCATTCAGTCGTGTCCGACTCTTTGAGACCCCATGAATTGCAGCACGCCAAGCCTCCCTGTCCATCACCAACTCCCGGAGTTCACTCAAACTCACGTCCACTGAGTCAGTGATGCCATCCAGCCATCTCATCCTCTGTCATCCCCTTCTCCTCCTGCCCTCAATCCTTCCCAGAATCAGAGTTTTTTCCAATGAGTCAATTCTTCGCATGAGGTGGCCAAAATACTGGACTTTCAGCTTTAGCATCATTCCCTCCAAAGAACACTCAGGACCGATCTCCTTTAGAATGGACTGGTTGGATCTCCTTGCAGTCCAAGGGACTCTCAAGAGTCTTCTC
>SJYX01014764.1:60878-88306 GCA_006410675.1 Oreotragus oreotragus | reverse complement strand
TATATATATATATATATATATATATATAGCTGATTTACTTTGCTGTACACCTGAAAGTAACATAGCACTGTATATTAACTGTATTCCAATAATTTTTTCAATTGGATGTCTAAAAGGTATTTGATAAAGTCCAACACCTAATCATGATAAAAACTCTTGTCAACTAGAAATAGAAGGAAATTTCCTCAATTTGATAAAAAAGATATCAACAAAACCTCTAGCAAATACAATATATATATAATGATTAAGTAGTGAAAGCTGCATTTTTAAGAAAAATGAGATAAGATTGACACTATCACCACTGATATTCATTATGTTTCTGGGGATCTTGTTCAGCGTGATGGGGTTTAATAAATAAATAGGAAAAGTATTGGAAGAAAATTTAAAATTGTCATTTACTTATAATTTAGAAAAACTAGTATAATTGATTAATTCAGCAATGTTTCTATATACAGTATTAACATAATCATCAACATTGCAAAATTTGGAAAATAAAAGTTATATACTTATAACTTTTAGAACGGCTTCCCATGTTGCTTAGTGGTAAAGAATTCACCTGCCAATGCAGGAACTGCAGAAGACTCGGGTTCAATCCCTGATCAGAAGATCCCCTGGAGGAGGAAATGGCAACCCACTCCAATATTCTTGCCTGAAAAATCCCATGGACAAAGGAACTACAGTCCATGGGATCACAAAAAAGTTGGACACTGAGCATGCAAGCATCACCAAAATGTTAAAATACATCAACACCTTGGAATGAATTTAACACGAGATATACAAACCCTCTGCAAACAAAACTATTGGACATGAGAAGAATTAGAGAAGACAATAAATGAAGAGAGATACTATATCCACCGTTGTAAGATTCAATATTGTAATAACATCAAGTACACCTTAATTGTTCTATACATTTTTAAAAATATTTTTTGTTAAAGAACAGTAAGTAAAATGCAGAAGACGTAGAAGATGCAGTTTCAGCCCCTGGGTTGGTAAGATCCCCTGGAGAACGAAATGGCAATCCACTCCAGTGTTCTTGCTTGGAGAATCCCGTGGACAGAGGAGCCTGGTGGGCTACAGTCCGAGGGTCCCAAAAAGTTGGACACAATTGCAGTGACTTAGTACACACACACGTGCATGTGCACACACACACACATTTTCTAGATTCTAATTATTTGAAATTGCAGTGTTAAAGAGATTTTACTATATGCAACATCCTATGAATAAGATGAGTAAGTTGAGACAACTGTTGTGAATAGCTTTATTTGAAATCATTTTCTTATATAAGGAAGAGAACAAAGTATGAGGTTTTATTTGATTTTTCTTCTTAAAGAAAGTTATTCTTTTGATAAAATTTCAAGCTATTTTAATTAAAATGGGTGATTCTGAATTTCTTTATGTGATTACTCTGCTAAATATTATCAGGAATTCATTTTTAAAGTATTTAACATGTCATTGACATCAAGATAAATATCTAGAAGAGAAATAAGATTATTTTTCTACAAGAAAAATTATGAAATTCATATGTAGATTCAATAATTAATATGGAAAAAAGAAAGAAAAGGTACTAGTGTGGGCTGATTTCATAAAAAATAACCACCTTATAGATTAGTACTCAAATCACTAAATTTTTCTACATCTGATCTGTTCTTTTTATAGATATGAATAATAGATTAAACCTACNCCATATGTAGATTCAATAATTAATATGGAAAAAAGAAAGAAAAGGTACTAGTGTGGGCTGATTTCATAAAAAATAACCACCTTATAGATTAGTACTCAAATCACTAAATTTTTCTACATCTGATCTGTTCTTTTTATAGATATGAATAATAGATTAAACCTACTTTAAGCTAATTTTATCTTTCAGAACTAAAGCTATTCTACCTTGATCAAAGATCATCAAACAGCACAGAGTCAATCTTTTGTAAAAGTTCTATCAAGTTAATCACCTGATAAATATGCCATACTGCATTAGAGATCTTAGACACAATGAAGCTGCAGATGCCTCTCCAGATGTTACTTTTCTAATTTATTAATTCAAGCTTCAATATGACAAAGGAAACTCTGAACTTACACACGTATTTTAATTTTCAGGATTCTCTATCTTTTGACTTGCTGCTGGGAAGAGCAATAATGGAAGAGTTTATGGGAGAAACTTATCCTATTGTGTACCACACTTAGCATAGAGCATATTCAGTCTGCTGTCTCAACTTTCACCTGTACCTTAATTGATATATGTACATTACATAGACTTCCTTCCTCTTTTCTTCCTTACTGTTCTTCTTTTCTTTTTTCCTTCCTTCCTTTCTCTTCTTCTTTCCTTTCTGTACTCTTTCCTTTCTTCTTTTCTTCCCTTCCTCCCTTCACTCCACTTTTCACTCTTCCTTCCCTACCTTCCTTTTAGTCAAATATATGACTGAGCCCTTCACAAACCTGACTTTTGGAACTGGAGAAGCAAAAAAAAAAAAAAAAGTCTNGACCCTGAGGGATGGGATGGGGAGGGAGGTGGGAAGGTGGTTCAGGATGGGGTACATGTGTACACCCATGGCTGATTCGTGTTGATGTATGGCTAAAGCCACTACAATAATGTAAAGTAATTAGCCTCCAATTAAAATGAATAAATTAAAAAAAAACTAGTCAAAGATATATGTACAAAAATCCATTTTGTCTCGCTGCCTGAGAGTTGATTTTAAAGGAATTACATAAATTTATAATAAAAAATGTAGTACCATATAATTAAGTAGTGATTATAGTGACAATTTTTTGGAAATCACTCAACTGATTCAAATGGATTTCCTACTGTGATTGACCGCTCCAAAAATAAATATTGCATAGTTCTTCAAATTATGATATATATTTATAAAAAATAAGATAAAAGATAAATAATAGTAAGATAAAATAACAAAATTAAAACTATTCCATTTTAAATCCATTAACATTAAATATAATTAAAAAATAAAGCACATTTCCTTTATCTGATTTGGTAATCCCAAGTCAAAAGCTGACCTTCTGAAAATTCTGCAGTTCTGAAGCTGCCTCTGATCAGCTTGTCTGAATGTACACAATCAAAAGAGAGAATATGGGGTTACTCAGACAATACGACACAGACGAATGAGTTCATGGTCACACTGGCAGTCTTGGGTTGACTTGGGTTGACTGCCAGTGTGAGCATGGATGTGAAAGAGACCTGAGTTTGGCTCCTGGTTCAACCCTAGCCAACTATGTGGCCATAGGAAAATGGCTTACCTTTGTTCTGCCTCTATTTTCTCATATATAAAATATGAATGGAAGAACTTCTCTGGTGGTCTAGTGGTTAAGACTTCGTGTTTCCATTGTAGGGGTATGGGGTCTATCCCTGGCTGGGGAGCTGAGATCTCACATACCATGTGGCACAGAGAGAGAGAGAAAAAAAGAATGATTGAAGTCCTAATATCACAGGATTGTTGTGAAAGTTATTATTTGTGGAGCTTAGCTTGGGGGCCTGGCACTTTGTAAGCATATAAATATATATATGTAAGGGGATCTGAGCATCACCAAAGATGTCTCCTTAAAGATCAATATTTTGTACTATTTCTTTTCTCTTTGACTATAGATCCTATTTTAATATATTTTTGTCATCCTCAATCTCTCCCCAGTCAACTCCTTTTCTAGGAGTTTGAGTTCTTGGCTCCACACCTGAGATTCCTAATTGCTTCCTTCTGTTTGGGCAGCTGTAAGTTCACATGAAAATAGTCTCCTTCCTCTCTCTGGATCCATGACATTGAACATGCATGTTCCCTCCTTGGCGAATTACATGGAGGTTACATAACCTACTTGTTGAGTTGGAGTAGCATATCTAGACTAATAAAATTTTACCACTGACAGATCCTTATAGGTGATCTGTGGGTAGATGAATCGGAACACGTGTATACCCATGGCAGATTCATGTTGATGTATGGCAAAACCAATACAGTATTGTAAAGTAANACATAACCTACTTGTTGAGTTGGAGTAGCATATCTAGACTAATAAAATTTTACCACTGACAGATCCTTATAGGTGATCTGTGGGTAGATGAATCGGAACACGTGTATACCCATGGCAGATTCATGTTGATGTATGGCAAAACCAATACAGTATTGTAAAGTAAAACAAACAAACAAACAAACAAAACAATAAAGATGTATCTCCAACTGTAACGCAGCTAAGCAGGAAAATTTTAATGAATCTAGACAAAGGAATCCAAGGAGGAAACAAAGTTACTCTGCAGCATATCTGGCTTCTCTAAAGCATGTTCAGGGCAGCAGGTATACCCACTGGGGTCAGGGGCTGGTACGGCAGTTTCTGTCCAGATGTGATTATGCTAAGCCCAGGTCATCTGACCAGCTGCTTAAGTAGATAAACTTCTACCTGACAATCTCCTTCAAAAAATCACAATTTATAAATCTAGTCTCTCTTCCACTTAATTTTGGACATACCTAAGACACGCCTCTTAAAGTAGACAGGAGATGAGAAACAGAACATTTAGAAAATACAGAAAGGTTATAGAGAACCCTGCAAAAAGACTACATTTCATAAGGAACAACCACTAACATTTTCTGTTTGGTTTCCCTCACTTTTCCCCTGATTTTTACTTGTGAGTATCTGTGTATGTCTTTTAAAATCATATTGGTATCATATTGGAAAGATAATTTTGAATTCTGATTTTTTTCCCATTTAGTGCTATCACTTCAGTTCAGTTCAGTCAATCAGTCATGTCTGACTCTTTGCAACCCCATGGACTGCAGCACGCCAGGCTTCCCTGTCCCACACCAACTCCTGGAGCTTACTCAAACTCATGTCCATCGAGTCGATGATACCATCCAACCATCTCATTCTCTGTTGTCTCCTTTGCCTCCTGCCTTCAATCTTTCCCAGCATCAGGGGCTTTTCCAATGAGTCAGTTCTTCGCATCAGGTGACCAAATATTGGAGCTTCATCTTCAGCATCAGTCCTTCAAATGAATACTCAGGATGATTTCCTTTAGGATGGACTGGTTGGATCTCCTTGTAGTCCAAAGGACTCTCAAGAGTCTTATCCAACAACACAGTTCAAAAGCATCAGTTCTACAGCACTCAGCTTTCTTTATAATCCAACTCTCACATGCGTACATGACTACTGGAAAAACCATAGCTTTGAACAGACAGACCTTTGTTGGCAAGTAATGTCTCTGCTTTTTAATGTGCTGTCTAGGTTGGTCATAGCTTTTCTTCCAAGGAGCAAGCATCTTTTAATTTCATGGCTGCAGTCACCATCTTCAGTGATTTTGGAGCCCCTCAAAATAAAATCTGTCATTGTTTCCATTGTTTCCCCATCTGTTTGCCATGAAGAGATGGGACCAGATGCCATGATCTTAGTTTTCTGAATGTTGAGCTTTAAGTCAACTTTTTCACTCTCTTCTTTCAATTTCATCAAGAGGCTCTTTAGTTCTTCTTCACTTTCTGCCATAAGGGTGGTGTCATCTGCATATCTGAGGTTTTTTATGTTTCTCCCAGCAGTCTTGATTCCAGCTTGTGCTTCATCCAGCCTGGCATTTTGCATGATGTACTCTGCATATAAGTTAAATCAGCAGGGTGACAATATACAGCCTTGACGTACTCCTTTCCCGATTTAGAACCAGTCTGTTGTTCCATGTCTAGTTTTAACTGTTGCTTCTTGATCTGCATACAGATATCTCAGGTTAGGTAGTCTAGTATTACCATCTCCTTAAGAATTTTCCACAGTTTGTTGTGATCCATACAGTCAAAGGCTTTGGCATAGTCAATAAAGCAGAAATAGATGTTTTTCTGGAGTTGTTTTTTTGATGATCCAGCAGATGTTGGTAATTTGATCTCTGGTTCCTCTGCCTTTTCTAAATCTAACTTGAACATCTGAAAGTTCATGATTCACATACTGTTGAAACCTGGCTTGGAGAATTTTGAGCATTACTTTTCTGGAGTGTGAGATGAGTGCAGTTGTGTAGTAGTTTGAACATTCTTTGGCTTTGCCTTTTTGGGGGATTGGAATGAAAACTGACCTTTTCCAGTTCTGTGGCCACTTCTGAGTTTTCCAAATTTGCTGGCATATTGAGTGCAGCACTTTTACAGCATCATCTTTCAGGATTTGAAATAGCTCAACTGGAATTCCATCACCTCCACTAGCTTTGTTCATAGTGATGCTTTCTAAGGCCCACTTGACTTCACATTCCAGGATGTCTGGCTCTAGGTGAGTGATCACACCATCGTGATTATCTGGGTCATGAAGATCTTTTTTGTACAGTTCTTCTGTGTATTCTTGCCACCTCTTCTTAATATCTTCTGCTTCTGTTAGGTCCATACCATTTCTGTCCTTTATCGAGCCCATCTTTGCATGAAATGTTCCCTTGGTATCTCTAATTTTCTTGAAGAGATCTCTAGTCTTTCCCATTCTGTTGTTTTCCTCTATTTCTTTGCATTGATCGCTGAAGAAGGCTTTCTTATCTCTTCTTGCTATTCTTTGGAACTCTGCATTCAGATGCTTATATCTTTCCTTTTCTCCTTTGCTTTTCGCCTCTCTTCTTTTCACAGCTATTTGTAAGGCCTCCCCAGACAGCCATTTTGCTTTTTTGCATTTCTTTTCCATGGGGATGGTCTTGATCCCTGTCTCCTGTACAATGTCACGAACCTCATTCCATAGTTCATCAGGCACTCTATCTATCAGATCTAGGCCCTTAAATCTATTTCTCACTTCCACTGTATAATCATAAGGGATTTGATTTAGGTCATACCTGAATGGTCTAGCGGTTTTCCCTACTTTCTTCAATTTAAGTCTGAATTTGGAAATAAGGAGTTCATGATCTGAGCCACAGTCAGCTCCTGGTCTTGTTTTTGTTGACTGTATAGAGCTTCTCCATCTTTGGCTGCAAAGAATATAATCAATCTGATTTCGGTGTTGACCATCTGGTGATGTCCATGTGTAGAGTCTTCTCTTGTGTTGTTGGAAGAGGGTGTTTGCTATGACCAGTGCGTTCTTTTGGCAAAACTCTGTCAGCCTTTGAACTGTTTCGTTTTGTACTCCAAGGCCAAATTTGCCTGTTACTCCAGGTGTTTCTTGACTTCCTACTTTAGCATTCCAGTCCCCTATAATGAAAAGGACATCTTTTTTGGGTGTTAGTTCTAAAAGGTCTTGTAGGTCTTCATAGAACCATTCAACTTCAGTTTCTTCAGCATTACTGGTTGGGGAATAGACTTAGATTACTGTGATACTGAATGATTATTTAGTACTATATGAAGAGCATATTTCAACATTGTCCTCAAATAGCACAAGATTTTTTTTTCTCATTTTTCTTTTACCTTTTGACCCCCTTCACCTATTAAAAATTAGAAAAAAGAGTCTACAGGGTAGTTTTGTTTTTAAGAATGTATCATAATTTATGTATTAATTCCTCTATTATTAGATATTAGACACATTTCGTATTTTTCATTACAGATCTAGGGCTGGCACAAATTTTCTATAGAGGGTTAAATGGAAAATATTTTCAGCTTTGTGGACCAAAACATCTCTGTAATAATTATGCAACTGTGCTATTGCACAAATAGCCATAGACAGTATGTAAATAAATAGTAATGGTTATGTTCTAATAAAACTTTATTTATGAAAATTGTGGCAGGTGGAATTTGACTTGCGAGCTATAGTTTGTCCAACTTTGACAGAGATAATGCTAAGATAAACATCCTTGCACATGACATTAATAATTTTTCTATACAATCAGTTCTTAGAAAGGGAACTATGCATGAAAGGGAGTGAACATTTTAAGGATTTTGATATACATTACTAAATTTCTCTCCCAAAATATTTCAAAAATTATACTTCCACTAAGTGAGTTTAAAAGTCCTGATTTTTCTATGCATTCACCTATATAAATTACAATCATTAAAAAATAATTTGATTAATTAGTGATATATCATTGGTTTCATTTATTATTGTAATTACTATGTTTAAAATGTACTTGACCGTATTCTTTCCTGGGAAATCCCACAGACAGAGGAGCCTGGCAGGCTACAGTCCATGGGGTTGCAAAAGAGTTGGACATGACTTAGGGACTAAACAACAGCAGAGTGACATCTGTTCATAAGTAAATCACATAGTATCCTATGATTACTTTGTCTTTTCCAGTGCATTTTGTTTTCCCTGGAGTGAAATAGTTTTCTGGTGGTTTTATATTGATTTAATATTCTATGTACTTAACAGTAATTCAAACCCAAACACTGCCTTAATTACATAAATCTCTTTCTAAAATTTTCTGGTTCATTGGGTGTCAGGTGTTAAGTTTGCTTTCTTGAAGAAGTCATTCCTGAAGACTTCTCTAACAATCTGAATTCAGTGTTCTCTTGGCCTGGGTCCCCATTATTGTTTATCTCAGGATTTCTTCTGATTCTCTCTTGTGTTGGGACTTCTGAATCCTGGACCCCATGTAAGTATTTATTTGATTCAAAACCTCATTTTTTGGTAGAGGACATTCTCCAGTAGCTTTCTAATAAATGGAGTTTGGGAGATGAAAGAAAAATGTACTTGAATATTTATTGGATATTTATTTCTATTTTCTGTGTGTTCAAAATATTTTTGACAAATAGGAAGTTTATATTGCTTGCCATTAATTTTTTTTCTTAAAATTGGACATTAAAAATCCACTCTAACACCATATTGAAAGGAGACATATCCAGAAATTGAACATAAATGGATGATACTAAGCTGCGGAAGTTACCTATTATAACAATCAAGCTTTGACACTTAGGAGTTGAATACAATGAAGGTTTATTTCTCACTCATGCCGCAGTCCAGTGCAGGTCTTTGGTAACTGCTCTGTGGAGTTATTGAAGGAGAAAGGCTGTCAAAAGCTGTGCCATCTTTATTGCATCATTTCCCTGCACAAGCTGCCTTACAGCTGGGAGCCACAGTGTGGAGAAGGTGGACATTTCCTTCACCGTTTGAGCCTTCAAGTGACAATACCCTCCACTCCTGTCCCATGACAACAACATCCCATAGCTTCCCCTGGGAGGGATAGAGAGATGTAGATTAGTGCTACGCCCAGGGAAAGGAAATGGATCTGGTGAACAACCAGCCAGTCTCACCACATAACTCAAATTTAAACTCCAGGGACTTCTCCGGTGGTCCAGCGGTTAAGACTCTGTGTTCCCAATGCAGGGGGCCAGGTTTGATCCCTGGCTAGGGAACTAAGATCCTACATGGTGCTGCAAAACAAAAAATTTAAACTTCAGATTTCAGAACTTAAAAAAAATTCCTTTTAATGTGTATGGTGGAGACTAGTACTCTTCTATAGAAAATACTGGCTAATAAACATGAATATAAAATGTATATTTTTATAAGAAAAAATTAGAGGTCTGATAGTAAAACTACAAATATTTTTGTTTTTTTTTTTTTTGAGGGGGTCTTATACGAAAATATTAAAGTGTATCTTTGTGTTTGTAACTGGCCTCATGCTATTATAACAGTATCCCAAGTTTTGCTAACTTACTCAAGAAGATTTAGCCACTGAATTACTTTGTTGAGTGAAGCCAAATAGAAAATCAGTAGGTTAAATAGCAAACAGGAGCATCCTTGAAGAGAAAATTTAAATTTTGTCAAAACAATTTCGGTGATTAATTACCATTAAATAAAAAATAGTCGCACTTGACATGCTAACACAATTTTCCTCACAATGAAAGCAGGAAAAGAGAAGAAAGAAAGAGGAGATCATTAGCGATTTATGTTATAGGATCAGAATGAGAAAACTTTTTCTTAGATAAGTGTGATTGCAAATGAAAATTGTGTGCTTCCTTCTTTGATGCTTCTGTATGGTCTTCTCATAAGGAAAACTCAAGAGCATCGAGTCGCTGTATCATTCCTCATTTTAAGATGTTTAAATGAGTGCAGGACAGGCGGGCCAGAAAAGCACAGGAAACTGAAGAGGCTGTTCAGTGAAGGCAGGTTAGCACTAGAAATTCCAAAAGAAGAGATTAACATGGTCTGCTTCTAAACTCTTCAAAGAAGACTATAATTGTGCCTTTTATATCTTACCCTGTGCTCCAACTGCAGAATTCCTCAACTCCCAGGAGGAGCCTCATAGAGATGCTGTGCTGTTTGATTTGGCACTATTCACAAACCTTGGCAGATGATCAAATAGAGGGCACAGAAGTGCAGGAAAAGCCTTAAGAAACTGTCTTCGCTGCTGTCGTTACTGCCTTCATGAATTGAAATCTCAATGGTAAGCATAAAGAAGCCATAGATATTAACCGAGCGTGCATAACTCCAATTTAGATGTTTAACACACCTTGGCATGGAGAAAGCATGCAAATTTACTGCTTTATGTGCTTTATCTTCAGTTGCCTTTGTCTCAACTTTCAAATAAACCTGTTTTCTTGACATAATTATTTTTGCCACAGAGGTTTTGGACTAAGTGTATAGGCATGATGCCTGAGCAAATCTTGGCTTTGAACTCAAAAGATTTGTGTTCTAGTCCTGGTACCACCAGCTCCTAGCTGTGTAACCTCAGGCAAGTTGCTCAACTCCTTTGTAAGTGTGTCTGTTATATAAATACTTCCCAGCATAGTCGTCTGGATTTCTGTTAGAAGCGCCAGAAATAGTTGTTTCTATAGTTGAGATCATGCAAAAAATATATAGAAAACATTTGTTAAAATGTAAGGAGCAATACTGTTGTGAGAAATTGTCAGCACCGTTAAATAAAACTGCAGAAATCCTGTGAGACACGGTTAAAGGATAGATATTTTAGGCAAGCTCTTTTACTGCAAAAGAATAAAGAGGAGAAACTACTAAACTATCTCTGAATTAAAAATATAAATGCACAGGAAGCCTAAACTAAAAGAAAAAAACACACGGAAAGAAAATGGACATACAATTGATAAAATTTATCTGTATCTATGGAAATGATTACCAGATAGTGAAATTTCTAAGCTGTGAAATTCTCAAAAAATAGATTAATTGGAAAGAAATAAATGTGGGAGATTAAGAGGTACAAACATCCAGTTGCAAAATAAATGAGTCAAGGGTATGCAATGGGGAATACAGTCAACTGTTAATATGTATGGTGACATATTGTAGACTTCACAATTACCAGTTTTAAGTGTATAGAGATGGTGAATCATTATCTTATATAACAAAAACTAACATAGTGTTGAAGGTCAATTATACTTCAAAAACAAACTAACTCTAGGGAAAAAAAAAATCAGATTTGTGGTTACCAGAGGTGAGGGAATTGGATGAAGACAATAAAGAGGTACGAAACTTTCAGTTATAAAATAAATGAGTATTATGGATGTAGGGTACAACATGATAAGTGTAATTAACACTGCTGTATGTTATATTTAAAAATTAAGAGAGTAAATCCTAAGGGTTCTCATCATAAGGAAAACATTTTTTTTTTTTATATTTCTTTCATTTTGTATCTGTTTGAAATGATGGATGTTCACTAAATTTATTGTGATCATCATTTCATGGTGTGAAAATGAAAGAAAGTGAAAGTGTTAATCATTCAGTTGTGTTTGACTCTTTGTGACCCCACAGACTGAGCCCATCAGGCTCCTCGTCCATGGGATGAAGACATGCAAGAATACAGAGTGGGTTGCTATGCCCTTCTCCAGAGGATCTTTGCAACCCAGGGTTCGAACCCAGGTCTCCTGCATTGCATGCAGATTCTTTACGGTCTGAGTCAACAAAGTATAATGACTTGATGAAATCATTATGAAATGGTGTATATAAATCAAATCATTATGCTTTATAGCTTAAACATGCAGTGCTGTATGTTAATTATATCTCAGTAAAACTGGGAGGAAAAAACAGATTAAGTCAACTATACTTCAGTTAAAAGTAGATTAATTATATACTTGGGAGGTTGTTTTTGAATGGATTTAGTGATCTTTAGATGGCTTTTCTCAGTCTATTCATTCATTCTTTCATTTTTAGTTTGTAAACTCTTCTTGTTGTGTTCCCTAGCTTATTCTATGGGCACAGAGTAAAGGCTTATTAAATATTTCTGGAATGAATAAGTTGATGAATTTATGAGTTTATTAACCTACAATTCTCTTTGCTCTTCATTGTGCTAGTTGCTAGGAGTGAAAGAATTCTATTCTCAGCACACCTAGCCTAGTGAAGCAAATAGGCCCTCAAATTTATAACATATGAGTCCCATGATGCTGCCCTTATTGATTCTTATGGAAAAGAATCAAAATAATAATAAATAAAATATTAAATATAAAAAAATAGTATATTTATACAAGTATATAAAATATAATGATAATAAAATAATAAATAGAAATCACAAATTTATTTTTTGGCCTTGCAGTGTGGCTTGCACTTAGTTCCCTGACCAGGGACTGAACCCCCATTTCCTCTGCATTATGAACACAGAATCTTAACCACTGGACTGCCAGGGAAGTCCCAGAAATCATCACAAGTTTAAGCTGCTCCACATTTCCACTCAAAATTCTTTAAAAATTTCTCTCGAATTCCTATTCATCTCATTCAAAATTATAATGTTATATAAATGAGAGAGTACTTTAATAGACACCCCAATCTTTGTTCTTTATCCCTTCTTCCACAAGTAATTATTGCTATGACTTTAGTCCATATCTTTTCAGAGATGTACAGAATCTTAACCACTGGACTGCCAGGGAAGTCCCAGAAATCATCACAAGTTTAAGCTGCTCCACATTTCCACTCAAAATTCTTTAAAAATTTCTCTCGAATTCCTATTCATCTCATTCAAAATTATAATGTTATATAAATGAGAGAGTACTTTAATAGACACCCCAATCTTTGTTCTTTATCCCTTCTTCCACAAGTAATTATTGCTATGACTTTAGTCCATATCTTTTCAGAGATGTATGTATACAGGTATACACACACACACACATTATTGTTTATCAAGTGTACATTAATTAGAACAATAGCAATGCATGCATAACCTTTCTAAACTTTATTTTCAACAACATGTCTTTGAAATCTATCAATATTAGCGCACTTTAATCTAGCTCATTCTTTTAAGATGCTACAATAGCGGCCATGACGGGGTTACCATTCATACACAGCACCCGTGGGGTTGTGTGGTGAACACCTGCTGTGCCAGCTCTCAGCCCTGCCTATATAATATGACTATACTGCAGCTCATCTAGTTGTTTTGTTATTAATGGTCACACAGGTTATTTCCAGTTCTTCAGAATTACCAGCAATGCTATAATGAATATCTCTGTACAAACTATAATAGCTAAAATATTCAGACGAATCTAATGAAATCATTCATCTATTTCAAATTCTAGAAATGGCCTCAGAAATTCCTTCCTGAAATCTTGCGTGTGTGTGTGTGTGTATGTGTGTGGGTGTGTACACTGAACAGCAGAAATATTAAAAAACAAAACCAAAATGAGCCTTTTGAGAAATTGAGAGGGATGAATAGCTCTCTTTTACTCTTTAAACCCAGACGTTTTGAAGGATTCAAGTCTTTTCCCTTTATTTTGCCATGTAGTACACACAGAAATTAAACTTTCCTGAACCGGTCTTTTTGCCTCATTTCTGATTTGACTTAGTTGTGGGGATCTGAAGTTATAAGTATGCATTACTTGAAGCAAGCTGGGGTTTTATGTGTTTTTGAATGGCAACGTTTCTTTTCCACAAAAGGTAACTTTATGACAAGTTGCATTTATTTTGTAATGCTCTGACATTGTGTTCTTATAGGTTCATATAGCCTGGTGCACTCAGCAGAGGTACATGCTTTGCCCATAATGCCTTTGATCTTTTCTGTGCAGAGAGCTTTTGAATATTGAGAGATGTTTGTCTGAGGCATAGCCACTTGTAAATGTGTAGGTGCCCCTGAGGAGCTGTGTGGCACTCAGGTAATGGTGCAAGGACCAGGTCTTTCTGGTGCCAAA
The DNA here is from genome assembly GCA_006410675.1 of Oreotragus oreotragus. Classification (NCBI taxonomy): domain Eukaryota; kingdom Metazoa; phylum Chordata; class Mammalia; order Artiodactyla; family Bovidae; genus Oreotragus; species Oreotragus oreotragus. The sequence goes on along the minus strand of SJYX01014764.1, from coordinate 74,390 downwards.
GACAGCCTTTAGTGATCCCTTAGGAAATACAGGCTAATGAAGCTGACTTGATGAAATTGCCAAGTGTTAGGAATGGCATTTTTAAAAGGGGAGAAAATGGACAAGAGGCTCCTTTGTTGTTGCTTGGCTGTGATTTGTGGTATTGATTCTGGCCTTTGGCTGCATCTTGAACTAAGTGGAGCGGAGGTCCAAGTACCTTAACCTCAAATGGGATGTTTACTCTATCACGGAAGAAGCAGACTTCCTGTATATAAGGAAAGGAGGGTGGAACGGAGGCTGGGAAGGAGACAGCTAGAGAAAGAGCAGTAGGAACTATTCCCTAGGCCTGAAGGTCAGAGGCCACTTTCAAGGACTAGATGAGGCTGCCCTTCTAAGAGAGAGCTTGATAACCTGACCCCAGCTGCAGTTTTGTTTCAAGATGTTTAACGGAGGAGTCTAAGGCTGCAGACAAGTCTTCTCGCCTGGTGGCTCAGATGGTAAAGAACCTGCCTGCAACATGGGAGACCCAGGTTTGATCCCTGGGTTGGGAAGAGCTCCTGGAGAAGGAAGTGGCAACCCACCCCAGTATCCTTGCCTGGAGAATTCCATGGACAGAGGAGCCTGGCTGCCGTTCTGTGAGGTAGCAAAGAATCAGACATGACTAAGCTACTGCTACTTCACTTTCTAAGGCTGCAGGCAAGTCTTCTCACAGTGGTGTGAGACCCTATAGGGGATGGTCCTGTAGCGGGGGCAGCTTGTTTGGCTGCTTAGCAGGGTCAAAGCATAGATTCCTGCCTTCAGGTTTGCATAAATACTTAGGACTCAACTCTCTTCTCCACTTAGAGTCACTGGATTTTCAAACGGGAAGGGAGCATAAAGATGACCTATCAAAATCACTTCCACTTGAAAAATGAGGCCACCAGTCTTATAAAAGCCTGGGTCATTCAGCAAGTCAGTGATTTTACTAGCTGGTTTCCTTTTGAGTAAGTTGACAGTTTCTGACTCTTCCTCCCTCTCCCCCTCCTAATTATCATCACCAGCATCATCATCTTGAGGTTTTGTTTTGTTCTGAATGTGTTCTCCATACCTTCTGATTCAGGTCCCTCGGTATTAAGTAGGAAGGACCCAGTTGCATTTGTCTTCATTGTATAATGAAAAGAACTCCAGATTTGGAAGCAGACACACTTGGATTTAAAAACAGACTCAACCTTTTACTTTCCTCTGAGCAACCTTGAAAGCCACTTTATCCTCTGAGCCTGTTTGTTTATCTGTAAAATGGAGACAATAATATCTGCTTTAGAGTTCCTATAAGGCTTAAATGGGGACAATACTGTTCCTTGTCTAATGCTTGGTGCATGGTGGGCCCTCAGTTTAGGGAAGCTGCTGCTGCTGCTGCCAAGTCGCTTCAGTCGTGTCCGACTCTGTGTGACCCCATAGACGGCAGCCCACCAGGCTCCCCTGTCCCTGGGATTCTCCAGGCAAGAACACTGGAGTGGATTGCCATTTCCTTCTCCAGTGCATGAAAGTGAAAAGTGAAAACTGAAAGGGAAGTTGCTCAGGGCACTATTATTATTACTATTATTATCATGATTTCCAGGAGGCTTGAGTTGGAGAGTTGGCAGAGTTGGCTCTGTTACCTAAGCTTGAGCACGTCAGTTCCCCTCTGAGAGCCTCATTTGTAAAGGAGGGAGTTGGACCAGGTTCTTTCTAAAGCTCAGTGGATGCATCTTGTGATATATCGTGATAGAGTGGTTCTCCATCTTTGGTGTACATCCCAATCATCTGGGGGTTTCCTGGGTGGCACTAGTGGTTAAGAACCTGCCTGCCAATGCAGGAGACGTCAAAGATGTGGGTTCAATCCCTGGGTCAGGAAGATCACCTGGAGAAGGAAATGGCAACCTACTCCAGCATTCTTGCCTGAAGAATCCCACGGACAGAGAAGCCTGGCAGGCTACAGTCCTTAGGGTCACACAGAATCGGACACAACTGAAGCGACTTAGCATGCATGCACCAATCATCTGGAGATCCCATGCCTAGAGATCCTAATTCAGTGGGTCTCTCAGGGACCTAAGAACCTTCATTTTAAAAAGTTCTCCAAATCTTAGTTTTCTCTTATTGGAACTCAGAACAGTATAATCCTAGACCATGCAGTAGAATAAAGGTGAGGAGCAATTTGAATTTCATCTATAAAGCACTTAGTGTAGTTTCTGGCCTGTGACAATTGTCCACTAAATTACCAATTGCTGTTCTTTTCTTTTGTCTCTATGTATAGCACGTGTTTCCAACTGGTAGGTGAAATTTGGCTCATAAACTGACTTTACCATTTGTGAATTTAGATGCAATTTTAAAAAAAATTCTAAGATTTGGCAGTTCTCTTGAAATCCCAAGAGATCTGGCAACACCAAACTTGCAACAATTCCTTGGACATCGGTTGTCCCTTTAGACATGTGTTCCCTGTTAGAAACAATCCCCACTCACTTACTTACATTTGCTGTTCCACTTATTTACATTTCCCCTTTCACTTACTTACATTTCCCCTGTGTCATCTCTAGGCATTTGGATTTGTACATTCTCACTTATAGCATCTAATTCAGCCTCTCTGTGTGGAATTTGGGCTTTCCTTGGTGGCTCAAGAGTAAAGAATTCACTTGCCAAAGCAGGAGGTGCAGGTTTGATGCCTGGGTGGGGAAGGTTCCCTAGAGAAGGAAATGGCAACCTCCTCCAATATTCTTGCCTGGGAAATCTCATGAACAGGAGAGTCTGGCAGGCCATAGTCTAGGGGTTGCAAAACAGTCAGACGTGAGTTAGTGACTAAACACCAACAATGCAGAATTTAAGAGCTAAGAGCCTGTCTTTCCGTGGGGTTATTCCAGTTATTCTAGATTAATTAACAAGCTGTCCATGGACAGAGTCCCCAAGTCACACCTCCCTCTTAATCTAACAAAAATCATGGAATAATGGAGAGAGTAGTTTATCTTTATAACTTTCATGATTTAGAGGAATAATTTAGAATGAGTTCCAAGGGGTAGTGTTATGAAAGTCTACTGAAATACTTTGCCAGGGAACCTAACCCAAGCTGAGATGTTGCCTAACAGAATCAAAGCAGGGTTTAAAGTCAGCTGCTGCCTTTATTACATACTCAAAACTTGGCAGAGGAAGTTCTTTGGGTTGGGACCACATGAAAGAAATCAAGGCAAGTGAAGGGTGGTTGAAGAGAACAGATGGACTTGGACATCTTACACCATCGGAGTGATGCTGTGACTTCCAAAGATACCTGCTTGGATGCTCTGAAAGTTATCATCAGCTTTGTATTTTTTTTCTCTCTAGCTACGGGTGTCACACATGAAAAAAAAAAAAATGAGGCAAGAAAGGACTTTATACAAAGGTATCAAGGCCACATTTGTCAAGCCCAGAATCCCACGCAGATTTGGGAACTATGTTTCAAGCTGAGCTCAAAACTTTCAACTCTCAAAAGTACTACTTACCCCAAGTAAAAGGCAATTTTCCAGCTCAAAGAAAGGCAGTTCTGCAAGGTTCAGGAAAAAAGGTCAGAAGACTTCTTGTACATCAATCAGCTCCTGGAAAACAACATGTCAATGAGTTAAGTGAACACGAATCAGGCACATATGGATTGAATTTCCCTCAAAATACTCCTGGGGTCCAAGTTTAAGGGGCAGAGTGGAGGAGGGGTAAAAATTCTTAGGGAAATACAATGTATTTTTCTGCAGACCTCAAGCAGTTTAAAATGCTTCCAAGATGTGGACTGGCCAGGTCGAGAGTCCTGCTGGCCTGAATCCGTGTTAAGTCCAGCTGACCTTTGTTTCTGGAGATTAGAATGCATGTAAGGCCCGCATGACAGCTCAAGCCTTTCCCGCCTTGATTTAAACCTCATTCCATGGCGTGGAGATAGGGAGATCTGGTAGAGGGTGGCTTTGAAGTTCCAGGGAAAGGAGTTAGATTTATTTCAGAGAAAAAATGAACTGTAAGAAACCTTCAAGCTTACCAGTCATTACTGCCAGTAGCCTAAGTTTCTGAGCAAGTAAATCAATCCTTCTATGCTTTTCCCCCCACCCTGGAATCATGAGAAAAGCAGCTGGGAATTAATATAGATGTGGGGGTGAAAAGCAAGTACAGGAGGATTTTCTTAACCCCATTCCACATGGAAGTGTATGGTGTAGTGGAAACTTGCTTTATAAATCCAGGTTCTTGTAAATTATTAAAGAAGAGAGCAGTGTGGCATTGCAGTCTGTTCTAACCCAAGCACTAAACAATAAATGTAATGAATAAATAACACTCAGACTTCGTATCCTATATAAGTTCATATATGTTGGAACTATTTAAAATAAATCTAATTTAAGGGTGAAATTCTAAGAATTCAGTGTCAACAATAAGCTAGTTCCATTACATTCATGTGAGACCTGAAATTGACCAGTACCAAATCCTTTTCCCAGAAAGCATCATAGAAAACTAAAACTGGGGAAATCACCCATTTAAAACTCTTTAAAAGGAAAACCTATTGAGAAACTGTAGGCTTTATTATTATTATTTTTGTCTTCCAGGGCATTTAGAGGTTGAACTGTAATTTTCCTTTAGGAAAATTACCAAACAAGAAACTTCTTGCAGGCAGAGGGAAACATTAAGGCACTCTTCCTTTTTTTAAGGCAGCGGAGGTAATCAGAGATAAAAGTTAATGGGTTTTTTTTTTTTTTAAACAAACGCACTGTCATGAGAAAATTTTTTCACAATTGTCAGACTGTGTAGACAGTGTTCAAATGGCTCATTCATTATCAGCAGCACCACCAAGTTGAAAACATACTTTTCCGAGTCTACAGTTGATTGATGTACATTACTCATATCGGGCTAATGGCACTTTATTTTCCAACAGTAGCAAGTAATGGGTGACCTTGAGTGCATATTGTTTTCCTGAAAGGGTTTGTTGCTCTGTTTCCCTCATAAGCACCCCAAGGAAACAAGGCCCCTGTACTGGTGTTTTGCAGCAAACCTCATTTCTTTCATGGCTTTCTGTAAAAGAATTTGATACAGGGATAGAAGCTAACCTCAGTGAGTAAATGAAATATTGATCCATGCTCCTCTGGCCTTGCCTCCACCTTGTCCCAGGGCGGTGAGTTACTGACTTTTCCGTTTTGGCTGTAATAGGAATTATTACAACGGGCCTGTGCAAGTAATTACTTGGCATGGTAAAAAAGGAGGGTCCATCATATATTTCTGTAGAGACGTTCGTTTCCATCAGCCCAGCAGTCTGCTTTTTTGGCTCTGTCTTTTCTACTCTTGATTCAATTCTTTTAACCATCATTAATCACACTCCTTGTCAGCAGAAGTTTATCAAAAGTATTAAGTGAGCAAGGTTGCCTGGCCTCCTTTAGAAAAAAAAAAAAGCAGCCAACAAGGGGCAGTAAATTTCAAAATATGGAAGGTTGGTTCTGTGATATATATGAGTGTCTCTTCAGCTAGAATGAGCCGTTTGTTTTAGTGATAGATATTGTAGTTTGAGCTGTGATAGAATCCTTCTCAAGTTTATATGTCGTGGGCTATCGTTTATGAGAGACCATGTGTTTCTAAATGGTGAAGGTCATGGCTGATGGCAAAAGGAAAAGCAGCGGTGATTCATTAAAAATAGTTAATAGGGCCTGCGGCTGACAGAGATAAATAAGAGCATGTGGTTTGCCAACCCGCCAGCACCTAAATTGACACTGTGTTTCTTCAGCCCCAGCTCGCTGCTTCCAGTTGCCAGAGAGTGGTAAGTGGACAGACAGACAGTAAGCAAGATGCCCCCCTGGTGAGTCACAGATGCAGAAAAACTTTTTGGAAACACAAATGCAGCTGATGCATTCAACTCACTTGCCTTCAGTGTAGCGTAGCTAATATTTTTAAATTGGTGTGCTGACTTTTTACTGATCACAAATATGTTCATTATGTGAAATTCAAACATCCTAGAAACACATGATATAGAAAAATGAAAAGCTTTTCTATCATATCTGTAATGTTTAATTTCTTAAAAAAAAAAGGATCTGAAACAAAATATGGCATGATGTTAGAATTTAATTAAGCTGAGAGAAGGTTCTAAGGTGTTTCTCATGTTAGTCCATGTTCTATCCCTGTCTGAAATAGTCTAATCCTGCCTTAAAACAGTCTAATAGTCTACAACTAATTTTTTTTGCCATTTTCTTAGCTAAAATGAAGCTACCCCCCATACCTATTGAACCCTATGTCCCAGAGGGAATCAGTTTTATCAGTTTGGGTATGTCCCTCCAGTTTATTTTTCTTTCCCATTATATGTACATATACAAAGATAATAGATTCAATGTTATGATATATAATAGCAATATATTTAATATAATAATTTATAATATAGTATGTATATTTATATATAATATGGTATATAAGATAGTATATATATTTATCATGTAGTGTATATTTAATAAAATTTGTTGTTGCTTAGCTGCTAAGTCATGTCCAACTCTTTTGCAACCCCATGAACTGTAGCCTACCAATCTCCTCTGTCCATGGGATTTCTCAGGCAAGAACACTGGACTGTTCTGAAATGCACCGGAGTGCCATTTTCTTCTCCAAGGGATCTTCCCAACTCAGGGATGCAATCTGTGTCTCCTGCATTGGCAGGTGGATTCCTTATCACTGAGTCACCAGGGAAGCCCATTTAATACAATAATATATATTTAATGCAATAATAATATATATTTAATATTGAATAATATATTTAACATAATTATTGAATATTAGACCATGTTGTAATACCATTCATAGCCTGCTTCAAAAACATTCTGACATTTAAATGTGAATATTTGAACTCATAGATCCATTTATTCATTCAGAAAATATACAAATGGTTCAGTTCAGTTCAGTTCAGTCTCTCAGTCGTGTCTGACTCTTTGCAACCCCATGAACTGCAGCACGCCAGGCCTCTCTGTCCATGAACAACTCCTGGAGTTCACCCAAACTCATGTCGATCAAGTCGGTGATGCCATCCAGCCATCTCATCCTCGGTTGTCCCCTTCTCCTCTTGCCCCCAATCTCTCCCAGCATCAGGGTCTTTTCCAATGAGTCAGCTCTTCGCATGAGGTGGCCAAAGTATTGGAGTTTCAGCTTTAGCATCAGTCCTTCCAAAGAACACCCAGGACTGATCTCCTTTAGGATGGACTGGTTGGATCTCCTTGCAGTCCAAGGGACTCTCAAGAGTCTTCTCCAACACCACAGTTCAAAAGCATCAATTCTTCGGCACTCAGCTTTCTTCACAGTCCAACTTTCACATCCATACATGACCACTGGAAAAACCATAGCCTTGATTAGACAGACCTTTGTTGGCAAAGTAATGTCTCTGCTTTTGAATATGTTATCTAGGTTGGTCATCACTTTCCTTCCAAAGAGTAAGTATCTTTTAGTTTCATGGCTGCAATCACCATCTGCAGTGATTTTGAAGCCCAAAAAATAAAGCCTGACACTGTTTCCACTGTTTCCCCATCTATTTCCCATGAAGTGATGGGACCAGATGCCATGATCTTCGTTTTCTGAATGTTGAGGTTTAAGCCAACTTTTTCACTTTCCTCTTTCACTTCATCAAGAGACTGTTTAGTTCCTCTTCACTTTCTGCCATAAGGGTGGTGTCACCTGCATATCTAATGTTATTGATATTTCTCCCGGCAATCTTGATTCCAGCTTGTGCTTCCTCCAGTCCAGCATTTCTCATGATGTACTCTGCATATAAGTTAAATAAGCACAGTGATAATATACAGGCTTGACGTACTCTTTTTCCTATTTGGAACCAGTCTGTTGTTCCATGTGCAGTTCTAACTGTTGCTTCCTGACCTATAGGTTTCTCAAGAGACAGGTCAGGTGGTCTGGTAGTCCCATCTCTTTCAGAATTTTCCACAGTTTATTGTGATCCACACAGTCAAAGGCTTTGGCATAGTCAATAAAGCAGAAATAGATGTCTTTCTAGAAGTCTCTTCCTTTTTCCATGATCCAGTGGATGTTGGCAATTTGATCTCTGGTTCCTCTGCCTTTCCTAAAACCAACTTGAACATCTGGAAGTTCACGGTTCACATATTGCTGAAGCCTGGCTTGGAGAATTTTGAATGATTAACCTATAGCAAAATATGCAAATGCTGAAGGGCGCATAGGGCCAGAGGTCTATTTCCAATCTGCTCTTGGTTTTAATTTTTTGAAGCCATACATTCTCCTTACAAAACTTCCTGAGTAATTTGGAGACTCCTAAGAAATAGAAAACCAAAAGGATTTTGCTGATTAAGATCAATAGGATTTGACAATCCATTTAAGAAGTGTAAATCAACCCAGGAATGTGTGGAAGTGGATACAGTCCTTTAGGCAATTTCTAAATGAGCAAGTATGGATTTTCTATACATTACTTCTAACGAAGAGGTTTTAAAAATAGAATTGTTTGAGGATTTGTTAGGGTTTTTTATTTGGGTGCTTTTGTTTTGTTCTTCCCCCTCTCCTTAACTTGAGAAGTCAGTGAAAAATGGCACCGTGGCTTGAAATAACAGTAGGAGATAAACATCTTCACTTTTCATTTTAGATTGCCTCTTTTCCCAGGAAAACACATATTTTCTGGTATAGTTAGACAGTGGTTGCTTCCTCCAACAGAAATACATAATAACCAAATGGCAAGGGGAAAACAAGTTCCTGAAGTTATTAGACGAGCTTCAGTGCGTAAAACAAAAGCAAAAACTACAAAATCTTATGTAAGGATATAGGAAAGAAGGAAAAAAAAAAAGAAGTAAAGAAGCTGGCCTTTAACTTTCCCACTTGGCAACCACAGCTTTTGCCTGCCCTGCCAGCAGAATCAGAGAAGGCAATGGCACCCCACTCCAGTACTCTTGCCTGGAAAATCCCATGGACGGAGGAGCCTGTTAGGCTGCAGTCCATGGGGTCACGAACAGTCGGACACGACTGAGTGACTTTACTTTCACTTTTCACTTTCATGCATTGGAGAAGGAAATGGCAACCCACTCCAGTGTTCTTGCCTGGAGAATCCCAGGGACAGGGGAGCCTGGTGGGCTGCCATCTATGGGGTCACATAGAGTCGGACATGACTGAAGTGACTTAGCAGCAGCAGGAGCAGTCAGCAGAATCCTTGTAGATAATTTCAGGCAGCCCTGCTTGTGTTTGCAGTGTGGGTAGCAATTCTGCCTGAGGAACATCCATCTCACAGAGAGGACCATACCTTTCCCTGATTTGAAAGGGAAGAGGTAATCCCAACTACAAATAGCTGGGGTTTTGCAGACTAGGTCCTCAGCCAAAACTTCAGCTTTATGTTTTGACAATTTGGGTTTTGGGACCACAATCATTATAAGAAAACTACCTGCATAACAGCAGTACATTCAGTTGAGAAGGGTTCAGCAATCAGAGAGTGCAGTATTGTAAATGAACATGTTTACAGGGAAAAGCACTTAGCATCTACTCAGCTAGGGAGGATGGGGGAAATGCATTGTGCTTAATTCAAGGCCAAGTGGCTATGGGCATGGAGGATGTTTTTTGATACCATCATCTTGAAGAAGACAGTCACAGTGGTTATAAATTGACTTTTTATGGAGAAAGTAAGACTATTCCTAACCTATTGCACTGATATTATATTTAGTTAATATTTTATGAAAGAAAAGTCCTCCCATTAGAGGTCGCAAATTGCTTTATAATTATAGTACTTCACAGAATAGACTGCTTCGTTTTATGGCAAAAGCACAAAATACAGCCACTTTTCCCACATAACTTCTTTTGCTGAGTCTTTGTGGTAAATGATTCCTCTCATTACTCTTTTCTTTATTTCAAATATTAGTTTAAACAGAAAATCATGTTGCATATTTGGTATAGGTTCATGACATATGATGTAGAAATTTCACTGAAGCAGAGCTGGGGTACCCAGGGGATTAGAAGTAAACAAAGATACTGCCTTCATCTTCCAAACTCTGGTCTGTCTCCCTGCCACTCTGACAGTGACTGAAGCCAATAAACATGATGGCTCTTTGGGAATCATGACGGTAATGAATTGATGGGTAGAAGAGCATCAGATTTTCATCAGAGTATGGACTGAATGGGAATGGAAACTGGACCAGTTTCTCCTTCTCCTCCTTCTTTTTCTACTTTTCTCCATAATTTTCAATAAGTAACAGACTTAAGTTTCTAGCAAGCAAGGAACATGTTGTGTTTATTTTTGAATCCCAAAGAACATCGCAGGTTGGCACCAAATAAAGGTTGCCACAAAAAAAAGGCTTTCTTTGATTGAAATTTGCTGTGTAGCAGAAGCTGTTAGTGCCCTGACATATCCCATTAGCAGTCCTTGTCCCTGTGTACACCGATGGAGTCTTACTGCAGACACCCAGGACTCTCTGCCAGGGCCATTCTCTGGCCACTGGACCCTGCTCTACTGGAGCATGGGTGGGGAGCATGGGTGGGTGAGCATGGGTGGGGAGCATGGCCAGCAGGAATTAGTGCCTCAAGGAGCCATTCTTGACCAGCAATGAATGGAAGTTGGTGAATAGCTGCCCCCCTGACCCCTCAGGTTGGACAAATCAGAGATGTATATTACAGACTTTTCCAGAAGCCCCCAGTAAAACTGAACTTCAGTTACATGGTAATATTCTCATGAATATTCCTGTTGTTGCTTCCTTTCCTTTCTCTTTTTAAATTTTTTTAAAAAGATTGAAGCATAGTTAATTTACAATGTTGTGCCAATCTCTGCTGTAAAGCAAAGTGGTTCAGTTATATACATATAGACATTTTAAAAAAATATTCTTTTCCATTATGGTTTATCACAGGATATCATATATAATTCCCTATGCTATACAGTGGGGCTTTCCAGGTGGCACTAGTGGTAAAGAATCCACCTGCCAATGCAAGAGATGTAAGAGATGTGGATTTGATCCCTCGGTCAGGAAGATCCTCTGGAGGAGGACATGGCAACTCACTCCAGTATTCTTGCCTGGGAAATTCCATGGACAGAGGAGCCTGGTGGTTTAAGGTCCATAGGGTCGCGAAGACTTACACACAACTGAAGCGACTTAGCATGCACACGTGCTATATAGTAGGATCTTCTTGTTTATGCATCCTGTATACAATAGTTTACATCTGCTGATCCCACATTCCCTCCCCTACCTCCCTCACCCTTGGCTCATCAAGGCTGTTCTCAACACTAATTTTTAGAGAAATACAAATCAAAACTTCCTTTCCTTTCTTGTTTCACTTCTTCAGGGTGCCCCTACCACTACTTCTAGAGATGGCATCTCAAATAAACTACTTGCACTCAAACCTTATCTTAGGTCTTGCTTCTGAGAAGCCCAACCCAAGACATGCTGCTATCCCAGGTCACCCAGGGAGTCAGTTGATAAGGAAAGATGGAGAGTCTTCTGTCACACGCTAGTAAAGTGATGCTCAAAATTCTCCAAGCCAGGCTTCAGCAATACGTGAACCGTGAACTTCCAGATGTTCAAGCTGGTTTTAGAAAAGACAGAGGAACCAGAGATCAAATTGCCAACATCCGCTGGATCATCATAAAGGAAGAGAATTCCAGAAAAACATCTATTTCTGCTTTATTGACTATGCCAAAGCCTTTGACTGTGTGGATCACAATATACTGTGGAAAATTCTGAAAGAGATGGGAATACCAGACCACCTGACCTGCCTCTTGAGAAACCTGTATGCAGGTCAAGAAGCAATTGTTAGAACTGGACATGGAACAACAGACTGGTTCCAAACAGGAAAAGGAGTATGTCAAGGCTGTATATTGTCACCCTGCTTATTTAACTTATATGCAGAGTACATCATGAGAAACGCTGGGCTGGAAGAAGCTCAAGCTGGAATCAAGATTGCCGGGAGAAATATCAATCACCTCAGATATGCAGGTGACACCACCTTATGGCAGAAAGTGAAGAGGAACTAAAGAGCCTCTTGATGAAAGTGAAAGTGGAGAGTGAAAAAGTTGGCTTAAAGCTCAACATTCAGAAAACGAAGATCATGGCATCTGGTCCCATGACTTCATGGGAAATAGATGGGGAAACAATGGAAACAGTGTCAGACTTTATTTTTTGGGGCTCCAAAATCACTGCAGATGATGATTGCAACCATGAAATTAAAAGATGCTTACTCCTTGGAAGGAAAGTGATGACCAACCTAGATAGCATATTCAAAAGCAGAGACATTACTTTGCCAACAAAGGTCTGTCTAGTCAAGGCTATGGTTTTTCCAGTGGTCATGTATGGATGTGAAAGCTGGATTGTGAAGAAAGCTGAGCACCGAAGAATTGATGCTTTTGAACTGTGGTGTTGGAGAAGACTCTTGAGATTCCCTGGACGGCAAGGAGATCCAACCAGTCCATTCTGAAGGATATCAGCCCTGAGATTCCTTTGGAAGGAATGATGCTAAAGCTGAAACTCCAGTACTTTGGCCACCTCATGCGAAGAGTTCTCACTGGAAAAGACTCTGATGCTGGGAGGGATTGGGGGCAGGAGGAGAAGGGGCTGATAGAGGATGAGATGGCTGGATGGCATCACTGACTCGATGGACATGAGTCTGAGCAAACTCCGGGAGTTGGTGATGGACAGGGAGGCCTGGCGTGCTGCAGTTCATGGGGTTGCAAAGAGTCGGACACGACTGAGTGACTGAGCTGAGCTGAACTGAACCTGTGCCAGGTACAGGGGCTATCAAGCCATTTAAGATATTTACTCTTATGCTGCTCAGAAATCCCTTGCAAATTACCTTGGAAGGTAAGACATATACATTTAAATCAATGAGTGGGCCTGACAACATTATATAGGGCTATCAAAGTGTAAAGTGTGTTTTACAGATAATTGGAGACAAGGACAGTGGAGCAAGGTTCCTACAAGTGCGGTATGGATGAAAGTCATACAAGAGTGGTTTGACTTGGGAGAGGCTAATGGGAGCTGGTGCTGTGAACGATTCAGAGACACTAGTGCGTTTAGGACATGGGATTGGGTAGATCCCCAAAGTAGTGTTCCGCATGCAGTTCAGTTCAGTTCAGTTGCTCAGTTGTGTCCGACTCTGCGACCCCATGAATCGCAGCACACCAGGCCTCCCTGTCCATCACTATCTCCCGGAGTTCACTCAGACTCACGTCCATCGAGTCCATGATGCCATCCAGCCATCTCATCCTCGGTCGTCCCCTTCTCCTCCTGCCCCCAATCCCTCCCAGCATCAGAGTCTTTTCCAATGAGTCAACCCTTCGCATGAGGTGGCCAAAGTACTGGAGTTTCAGCTTTAGCATCATTCCTTCCAAAGAAATCCCAGGGTTGATCTCCTTCAGAATGGACTGGTTGGATCTCCTTGCAGTCCAAGGGACTCTCAAGAGTCTTCTCCAACACCACAGTTTAAAGCATCGATTCTTCAGCGCTCAGCTTTCTTCACAGTCCAACTTTCACATCCATACGTGACCACAGGAAAAACCATAGCCTTGACTAGGTGGACCTTAGTCAGCAAAGTAATGTCTCTGCTTTTGAATATACTATCCAGGTTGGTCATAACTTTTCT
>SJYX01014764.1:37313-51240 GCA_006410675.1 Oreotragus oreotragus | reverse complement strand
TCCAGCCCAGCGTTTCTCATGATGTACTCTGCATATAAGTTAAATAAGCAGGGTGACAATATACAGCCTTGACGTACTCCTTTTCCTATTTGGAACCAGTCTGTTGTTCCATGTCCAGTTCTAACTGTTGCTTCCTGACCTGCATGTAAGTTTCTCAAGAGGCAGGTCAGGTGGTCTAGTATTCCCATCTCTTTCACAATTTTCCAGTTTTTTTTTTGTGATCCACACAGTCAAAGGCTTTGGCATAGTCAATAAAGCAGAAATAGATGTTTTCTGGAACTCTCTTCCTTTTTCAATGACCCAGCGGATGTTGGCAATTCGATCTCTGGTTCCTCTGCCTTTTCTAAAACCAGCTTGAACATCTGGAAGTTCACGGTTCACATATTGCTGAAGCCTGGCTTGCAGAATTTTGAGCACTGCTTTACTAGCGTGTGAGATGAATGCAATTGTGTGGTAGTTTGAACATCTTTTGGCATTGCCTTTCTTTGGGGTTGGAATGAAAACTGTGGCCACTCCTGAGTTTTCCAAATTTGCTGACTACTGAGTGCAGCACTTTCGCTACACATCTACTATTTATTATTACTTTGATTGTTCGTATTTCTACAATATCTGCTTCAGGCTTTGTGATGAACAAATTAAAGACCCCCAAATCTTCTTTACAATTCCTTTGCCAAGACTCTTTGTTTATCAATTTTTAAATTACCCAATGCAAACCCATATGATGTAAAGCTACAGGAAGCCTTTCCTTCTCCGTGACTTACAAACTAGTCTTGCCTCCTGGATATTTACATAAGAACACAAATTCATTTATCTGAAACTCTGGGCATAAATTGCCTTTAACTCTTCTCCTGCAATTATGTGATTTGTCTTTCCATCATTTGGACCTATCTCTTTGCAGAGTAAAACTGTTTTTAAAAAAGTGAAATCTTGTAGGTCTTGACTCGAAGGATCATGAACTTGGGTGAAAAAATGTTATTATTTCTGCTATGAAAATTGGTCTATTTACTGGGTTTTTACTTACATACATAGCTAAGGCAAAACAAACAAAGCATAAAACAGCAACATTCTGATTTCTCAACACCACCATTACAGCATAGGGAAATTCAGCGATTTTTTTCTCCTGTCTTTTTTGCTCTTATGGTCATTGCTAAGTCACTTCAGTCGTGTCGAACTCTGTGTGACCCCATAGACGGCATCCCACCAGGCTCCCCCATCCCCGGGATTCTCCAGGCAAGAATACTGGAGTGGGTTGCCATTTCCTTCTCCACTTAGGACTACACATAAACAAAATGTGACTCTAAAACAGATTAAAGCAAGAACTAAAAACTAATTTGTTTTGAAAAAGAGTCNCCACCAGGCTCCCCCATCCCTGGGATACTCCAGGCAAGAATACTGGAGTGGGTTGCCATTTCCTTCTCCACTTAGGACTACACATAAACAAAATGTGACTCTAAAACAGATTAAAGCAAGAACTAAAAACTAATTTGTTTTGAAAAAGAGTCTTCTGAGTTTATTTCCAATTGCTTTTCTCTATGTACAGGTAACAACATATTTGGAGCTTTTTTTCTGGACCAAGAGTACATAGCACAAATTATCAAATATGCTGGAGAAGTGCTTGTCAGAGACAAAAATAGGTATGAGAGAGAAGTTTTCATTCTTCCTTTGATGTAAATCTTAAACTGACACTAGTCATATTGGTTAAAAGCTTCCTGAATCTGATGCAATAAAATAGTTTGCCAGCATGAACGTGCGGTGAGCTCTGCAGTGATAGAGTAAAAAACTGAGTGAAGTGAGAAAAGAAAGAAAGGATATCCTGTGAGCACACGGAGTCAATGTGCCAGCTGTGAATTCTGGAGGAAAGGACTGTGTCTTGCCTCAAACAGGAGCAATTTGATCTCAGACTAATCACTTCACCTCTCTGAACACTGTTTCCCATTTATAAAGCAGGAATAGTCATCATCTCAGTCAGTTTTATCTCTCAGGGTTGTGATGAGAATCAAAGATGATGAATATAAAAGGGTTTTGTAAATTATAAATGTTCACAAAATCATTTAAATAAAGTTTTAGTGATTCGAAAGTCTCTGTTAATTTGTTTTCACACTCCAGGGAAGAAATTAGGTAGGACATAAAAGCAGACTGAACTCGAATTCTTTCTTTTCACGCACAGTGAAATAAGTATCATCTGAGAGAGAAATAAAACAATGCTCTAATTCTTGCATCATAAAAAAACAAAAATAAGATTTCTTCTCTCTGTACATTATGATCTAATCGTACCTTGCTATATTTCATTTCCTCTGTGTTGGACATTCTTATCTGACTATCAAAGGTTGGGGTCACAATGTTGAAACTCTATATTCACTTTTATCTCCCACCTCTCCAACAATCTGCTTGATGTGATCCATATCAGGTCTGCCTTATCTGCCCTCTAAAATATTTTTCTGTTAATCACCAGATAATTCAATTGAGACAGTAATTGCTTCTTAAAAATTACTGACTGTATATAGTTTCCTTTTTGATGTATGTTAATACCCAAATGATAAAGTTTCTCTTTTTGTGTATATCCCTCTGTGACCTTTTAGAAATGATAAGCAGCTTTAAAAACATCACTTCTACATGTTTTAAACATGAAAAAAGTGTCACTCAGTCGTGTCCAACTCTTTGCCACCCCATCGACTATACAGTCCATGGAATTCTCCAGGCCACAATACTGGAGTGGGTAGCCTTTCCCTTCTCCAAGGGATCTTCCCAACCCAGGGATCGAACTCAGGTCTCTCACATTGCAGGTGGATTCTTTACCAGCTGAGCCACAAGGGAAGCCCATTTTAAACATAAACATATAGATATGAACATACACATAACTTATCTAAGACAGAGCCATATATAATTTATTAATTTTAAACTAGTGATCAACTTAAAGACAAAACAACTTTTAAAGCATGTAATCAGGCTGGGGATCAGAGAGGGTAAGACATGTCTCTTTAACAAGAGTCAAAGTATTTGAAAAGGGGAATATCATTTTTTTTTTTTAGGCAAATCTGAATTTCTTCATGTTCGTGACTGTCAGTTACACTTAATTCAAATCTCTGGTTAATATCTGGGGCCCATCTTTCCTGGGGGACATACTGCTTTCTGAGCATTGTTTTAGAAGGATTCAAGTGTCATATGTGCTCTTCACTTAGCATATAGTACCTTCGAGGTTCACCACAATAGAGCAAAAATAAAATAAAGAACCGAAGAGTAAAATCTTACAGATCAGTTCCACAATGAAACACAGGTACGGGGTGTTTCCTTCGTAATGCTTGCATGCTTTTAGCTTTTTGCTCAGAGGGTGACATTCACGACTGCTACTCTAGCAGCCAGCGTGCATTTGGTGGCAGCAGCCACATGTTATAAGTGAGCAGACACAGCCAAAATCATCACCATGTGGTTCACCGGGTCCTTTTAAGAAGAATGGTGCCGATATGCGAAAATCATGAAGCATGCACTGTGGCGTGCACTGGTGGCTCATTCATTATTCTGTTTGGGGGACTGGTGAGGTGGAAGAATAAAGAGTTATTGTTCACATTTCCTTGTGATTTGACTCAGGCCTGTTTAAAGGGCAGTTTTTGTACCATGAAGATGAAGATTTGATCCTGCCATGGCTCCTACAGTAAATATTTATACTTAATTTTATCAAAACGAACATTGGACTCAACTATTATTTTTTTCTCCTGGAATTTTCTCGTCTCATTAAAATCTCTGATGCTGCTTTGCCATAGTTTCCACCCCAGCTCAGGGTCTCATGCTCATTATATGCTGGCTCTGGGTTTTAGGACAAAGGTCACTTTAAAAAGAGAAAATCGTGTTCTATAAAACTTGGGGAGAAAATTTGAATATGGCAACAACGACTACAAATCTGTTATAACTATAATGACTTTTGACTACTTTTTCTCTAGAGAAGAATTCAAGATGTCAAAGAAAATTCTTTCACTGGTAAACTTCTATTTCATAAAGCACTGTCTTTTAACTTCCGGCTGATTTATCTTCTTTTGGATATGTAAGTGATTGCTTGATGACATACTGACTCTTGCCCGAGCCACAAGCCAATTATTTATCTTTCCAAACAGATTTATTTCATGGAGGGTAGGGATGGGGATGTATAAAAGATGTAAATAAAATTTACAATTCATTAGAAAAACAGAATAAAAGCCAGTTAAATGTGAAATCAGTTGTAAATGACAAGGTTAAAAAAGGAGGTGGGTTATATCTTTTATAGAATCAAATGTAAAAAGTGAGCTAGATTAATGAGAAAGTTGTAATAGTAAACCGTAGCAATAAGGCAGCATCAATTTCTATTTATTGAATATCTTCTATGTGCCAGACATATATTAAATATAGTCTTTATCTCATCTATAAACCCATTTACAGAGCTTGTTAGGATTATAATTCAACTTCTTGAGTTATTTTCATTTGTTTTCTGAATGAGAAAATAATTCTGTCTGTTAAAAGTTTGTATTTTTAATTATAGACACTTAAGGAGTATGACATTATAATCTGACATCTGTATACTCTACAAAGTGATCACCACCAGAAGGCTAGTCATCATCCATCAACAGTTAAGAGCCATTTAATTTTATACCCCTTCTTTGCCCTAAAATGAGTCCATTGCAATTACAGAGACTGACATGGATTCTGTGTATCCCACACAATGCTGAGCGCTGAGTGGGAAGCTATTATGACTTCTTTACCGTCCTAAAGGTAGATTTAGTGACCTTCTGCCCCTAGAAAATTTGGTTTAATATCCCTGGCAACCTTATACATTGAGCTCTATACATTTCATTGTTTTCATGATTTTCTTTTGTACTCTTATACTTTTGGTCATTGATTCAAAATCAAATTTAAGTCACCAACAGGGAAACATAGGGGGAAGTGATGAATTAAGAGGTTGGGATTAATGTATGCACACTACTATATACAATATATATATAAATATATATAACTGATTCGCTTCACTGTGAAGCTAAAACACAGCATTATAAGTCAACTACACTCCAGTAAATATTAAAACAACAAAAAACTTAAGTGTATGAAAGGAAACAACTGAAGACTGTAGTGAGAATTAACTTCTGCCATTGCTGACTTGAACAAAACTGGGATTCTATTCAGAAGAAACAGAAGAATGAATATTGAGTAGACAACTAGTGGTGTCTGCCTTAAATGCCTGGTAAAGAAATTCATTATATCAACAGATTAAATGATAGAACATATGATCATCTTATTAGTGCAAAAAAAAATCATTTGGTAAAATGAAAACACTTCGTGAACTTGAAACATCAGGAATCTCTTTAACATGATAAGGGGAACATGTCAACCTCTAGCAAACACCGTATTTAATGATGAGACTTTAGAAATATCCTCTTTAAAGTGAGAAAGAAAACAAGGATGTGCATAATCTCTGATGTGACAAGGAATAAATAACTTATAGTCTCTTCATTCATGCATGCATTCATTCAGTGAATTGTTACTCATAACTTAAATGCACTAAATTTTTATCTATTAATGTTGATATATCACAGAAGTATACATAAAAATATAGAGTGGTCAGAGGATGTATATTGCATGATGCAATTGATGTAAAGTTTGGAAATCTAGAAAATATCACATGTTTTTTTATGAACATCTGCATTTGTAGTATAAGTAGAAGCCACAGGACCTCTTCCTGTAGGGAGAGAAGGAAGGGAAAGAGAGCGGCAGCTACAAGAAGCCTTTTATGGATTTGAAATATTTTTCCTTTTTTTCAAAGATATAAGGCAAATATATCAAAATGTCAGAATGTGCTAAATCTGGATTATGGGTACATGGTTGTGTCTTTTAACTTCTGAATATTTCTTTCACATATTTTATAAGGATGAAAACCTTGGAATTTCCCTGGTGGTCCAGGGGTTAAGACTCTGTGCTTCCAAAGTAGGGCATGAGAGTTCCATCTCTGGTGGGGGAACTAAGATCCCACATGCTGCGTGGAACAGCTAAAAAGCAATAAAAAATAAAACAACAAAAAAAAGAAAAAACCTCGAGTGTCTTTCGTCCTGAGGTCCTTGGTCTGTGACAAGCCCTAGAATTCCAAGAGTATTTTGGTGGTATGTCTGATGTTCCTCCCCTGTGAGACACCTAGACTCCAAGCTGTAAGGGAGCATGTGGATCTCAGTTGCCCTGCAGGTTGTCCATGACCCTGTTCCCCTCACCTCCCACCCTCAACCAGCTGGGGCCCCTGAACTGGGAATCTCCAGTTGGTCCTGATTCTTTCTGCTTTTATAGAACCTGGTAATAGTTACCCTAGGTGGAAGGAAGCTACTTATCTCTCAGTTTAACTCCCAGAAGCACAATTTATAACAGAAAGTGTTATAACTGTGTATTACCCTTATCTCTTTTGTTAGGCAGACTCACTGCCATTTTTTCCAAGACTGGCTCACATTTCCCAGATGGACCAAGCTGGAGAAGCCCTATTAGCAATGCACTGTGCCTGAAACCAGCTGCTCCTGGCTACCTGCCATGACCCCAAGACCCCAGAAAGGAGCCTGCTCTCTCTGGGGACAGATAAGTACTGGTTCCTCTCTGCCTATAGGTGCTTACTAAAGTTGGGGAAGCTGTTTATCACCACCACCTTCCAGCAAGGGGGTGACAGTCAGAGGGAAGTAAGCGCAGAGAGGTTGGACACCTTACCCAAGCTCACATTGTTAGTCAGTGAGCTAGGATTTGGACTCTAGGAGTCTGATTCCAAAATGCTTACTTTTGACTATGAAGCTCTACTTCTTCTAGGCAATTCAAGATTCAGACCAATTTATGGAGCCCAAAATCTGCTTTAGAGTTGAGGAGAACATGTATTTCTTACCTCTTCATCTTGCAAGGTGCACTGTATAACCTCTTGCTTCCAGCAATGGTACTCTGGTTCCTCCAGATACTTCACTATCAGTCAGTATGGTTTGTGTTCCGGCTGATCCAGGCCTGCATTAAAAATATACAGAGATAGACAGATTGCCTATCTCCTCCCTTGGACTGATTTGGGGATTGGAGTCACCGTGAGAATAAATTAACTGGTGTTTCTGGGGAAAAGAAGGTTCCTTTCTCTACCATTCTAATTGGCAGACTAAGGATGTGAAGCTTGGATCTGCAGCCACCTTAAAGCTCCTTGTGGGGCAGGAGTGAAATTCACAAAGCCTAAAATGGAACCAACCCATAGGAAGCAAGGCCAATGAGTCAAATACTCCCGTCTTTGCCCCAGGCATGGTCAAGCCATACCTGCACACAGGTATGGCTACCTACCTGTGGACTTTTGAGTTCCCTGAGCCAATTAATTCCTTTTTCCACCTTAATCCATTTTCAGTTTTGTTTTGTTTTTTTTTTGTCACTTGTAGCAGAAAAGATTCTTAACTCATGTAAAAGTAAACAAAACAAATAAAAGCAACAATAAAATACGTTATGTTCTATAAAGGACTTCCCTGGTAGCTCAGCGGTAAAGAATACACCTGCAATGCGGGAGCCATAGGAGATGTGCATTAGATCCTTGTGTCAGGAAGATCCCTGAGAGGAGGGCATGGCAACCCACTCCAGTATTCTTGCCTGGAGAATCCCATGGACGGAGGAGCTTGGTGGGCTACAGTCCATAGCATTGCAAAAAGTAGGACACAACTGAAGCAACTTAGCATGCAGGTTCTATAAAAGGCTTATACCTCTTATGAAGGTGTATCTATTTACTTCTACTCAAGAGATGATGGTCCATTTTAATTAGTAAAATAGCTGAATTCACCTGAAACTAACACAATAATGTAAATAAATTATACTTCAACAACAAATTTTAAAAATTAAAAAATGACTGCTTTTATAGTTATTCAATAGCAGGAACAATAACAGAACAGCACCAACTCCATTTCATTAACTATAGGGCTATCATTAGTAAAGTATTTAATGGCAAAAAGAAACAGCCTATGGATCTAAAATAACGTATGTGTGTTTTGTTCTTAAGCAGATGAGTAAGAATCACTTACAACTAACACCGTTAGTAATTGCCGTGGTACAAGGGGCCCTGCTCAATGCAGTCTCGAGAATTTGATAGAGCTAATCCTTAATGGTTAAAATGCATTCTCTTATATCACTGAAAGAATTAGTCGCCCAATCATGTCCTACTCTGTGCAACCCCATGGACTGTAGCCCACCAGGCTCCTCCGTCCATGGGATTTCCCAGGCAGGAATACTGAAGTGGGTTGCCGTTTCCTTCTCCAGAGGATCTTCCCAACACAAGGATCAAACCCCGGTCTCCTGCACTGCAGGCATATTTGGTACCATCTGAGCCACCAGGGAAGTTATACCATTAGGCCTCCCTTAAAAAAAAAAAATTTTGGGGCTTTTTTAGGGCAAGAAGTTGTATTGTTGGATGATCCAAAGCTCCTGTGGATTTAATAAAACTTAAAAAAAAAAACCTATGTATTTATTCATTTATTTATTTGGCTGAGCTGGATCTTCATTTCAGCATGTGGGATCTAGTTCCTTGATCAGGGATTGAACCTGGTCCCCCTGCACTGGGAACCCAGAATCTTAACCTCTGGACCACCAGGAACATCCCTAATAAAGCTTTTAAGTAAAGTTTTATTTTATCTCTCACACAACATTTCTGTTCATTCAGTCCCATAGAAATCTACTCGCTCAGTTCATGGCAAAGCTTACCTCAAATACAGATTCTCAGATCTAGGAACTAAGTCTATAAACTATCCCTCCCCGACTGATACTGAAGGCCAATTTCTTTCCCAGCTTTCCAGTTATACAGTCATTGAACTGGTATGCTCTACAACGGGGATTGGCAACTCTGTCTGTAAGAGCAGGTAGCAAATATTTTAGGGTTTGTGAAGCACATGATTTCTGTCATAATTACTCAGCTGTGTGGTTGTAGCATGAACACAACCACAGACAATAGACAGACAAACGGGTGTGGCTGCATTCCAACCAAAGTTGATTTACAAGATGAGGCAACTGGACATGTTTGGCTGAGAAGCTGTGGTTTGTCAACCCCTTACCTAAAATATTTTAAGGTGTTGGGCTTCCCTGGTGGCCCCATGGTAAAGAATCTGTCTGCAATGCAGGAGACTCGGGTTCTATCCCTGGGTGAGGAAGATCTCCTGAAGAAGGGAATGGCTACCCACTCCAGTATTCTTGCCTGGAGAATTCCATGGACAGAGAAACCTGCCGGCTACAGTCCATGGGGTCTCAAAGAGCTGGACACGACTGAGCAACTAACCCTTTCACTTTCAAGGTGTTGGGCAGGGATTTCTGTTCCCTATGTTTTAGTAGTTTTAAGTGGTCAGATCTGTGGTGTTGGAGAAGACTCTTGAGAGGCCCTTGGACTGCAAGGAGATCCAACAAGTCCATCCTAAAGGAAATCAGTCCTGGGTGTTCATCGGAAGGACTGATGTTGAAGCTGAAATTCCAATATTTTGGCCACCTCATGCGAAGAGCTGACTCATTTGAAAAGACCCTGATGTTGGAAAAGATTGAAGGCAGGAGGAGAAGGGGATGACAGAGGATGAGATGGTTAGATGGCATCACTGACTCAGTGGACATGAGTTTGGGTAAATTCCGGGAGTTGGTGATGGACAGGGGGCCTGGCGCGCTGTGGTTCATGGGGTCACAAAGGGTTGGACACGACTGAGCGACTGAACTGAGCTGAACTGAAGTGGTCAGATCATTTGATTTGGGGTAAAAAAGCAAATATGTTGAATATGATGGGATATTTCTCTGTTTTGCATTAATTCTACTTACTCTTCCTTGTCAAATGAAGAGAGTATGAAAATAACTACTTAATGAGTACCAATATGTGCTTTATTTATATGACAGCCCTTAGTTTTTCCTGTCACCCTAAGAAAGATGTATGTTTAGAGATAGAAGAGCCTAGTTGGACAGAGAAAATTTATAGGTGTGAGACAGTGAATTTTGGATGGATAGACTTGATATGAAGTCCTGGCTTCACCATGATACTCCATGTGCTCTTGGCCAGATTTTATAACCCTCTCAACTTTTATTTCCTCACTTCTAACTGAAAGTGTAAAATGATATGATAAAATTACAATAACCATTGATGATATCACCTATTTTTTAGAGGCACTGTGTGGGTTTATTGCAATCAGCAAAGAAACCATGTAACACAAGAACATGGTAAGCACTCATTAAACGTGGGTTTTACACATGAGCACATGGCAGTGATTTGCTGAAGGTCACACCACAGGACGGGTGAGACTAGGATTTGTTCTGCAGCCTGACTGACTTCAAAGCTTGTGAACTTTCCACTGCATTAGACTGAACCCCAGCTATACATTCAAAATGGGGGTGTTTATCTCACATACGGAAATTGCCCCACTATTAAAATTCATAACTTCCAAATCTAGTCACATGAAGTGAATCCCCCATGTCCATGGAGTTGAGTGCATGTTTCTGGAAGTAAATACGATGTATTAGACATGCCTCCTGGCTGAAGCTGCCATGGAATACTTGATCTGTCTTTCCTCCTCACACAGACGCTATGGGAAATACTCTTGACCCTCTCAGTCTGTTTCAGACACTCTTGCTGCCAAATTCCGAAACAGCCATAAAATGTGACCTGCACTCTTAACCTCTCAGGAATCTCTCTGTTACCTCAGAGGATCTGGCCCCCGTCAGATGAGGTGGAAACAGGCCCAGTCTCTTGACTACTGCTCTCTCGACAGAGGCCAGATAAGATCAGATCAACAGCTCCCAACTGTGGCTCATGACATGCCTCAGGTTATGTCAAGGACATGGTCAAACAAGATGAATTTAATTTATGAATCCTACAGCTGGACGTGAGCAGACAATCTGTATCGACCTCCTCATTTTGCAAATGTGAAAACTGAAACCCAGAGTTGTGAATAAGAAGCCCAGCTTTTCCTAAATCCAGTCTTTGGCCCTTTCTCCACACCACCTATAATTCTGGAAGGAAAAAAGTCTAAGTTAGGGTGGCCAGATTTAGCAAATTAAAACCCAGGATATTCAATTATGGGGAGTTCCCTGGTGGTTCAGTCAGTAAAGAATCCGCCTGCAGTGCGAGAGACTGGGGTTCGATCCCTGGGTCAGGAAGAACCCCTGGAGAAGGAAATGGCAGCCCACTCCATTATTCTTGCCTGGGAAATCCCATGGACAAAAGACCCTGGCAAGCTACAGTTCATGGGGTTGCAAAGTCAAATACCACTTAGCAACTAAACCAAAACTACACAATTATATTTGAGCTTCAGGTAAATAAATGTTTTTTTAGTGTAAATATATGCCAAGCAATATTTAGGACAATTTAGGAAACAGATAATTATACTAAATAATCATTCTTTATCAACAATTCTAACTGATCTGAGCATCTTGGATTTTATCTGGCAAACCTACCCTAAATCAAAAAAACAATGCTAAGGTTTCTACCTTCTGAAAAAAACATTTGAAAATGTTCAGTTAGAAATCTGCTGGTGTGGCAAAAAACTGAGTAGACAGGAAGAACTCAAAACCTCACTAAAAATGAAAACAATCAATGGCTAGAAAAGAAGTAACATAAAGTATTTCCCTGGTGGTCCAGTGGTTAAGAATCCACCTGCCACTTCAGGGGACACAGGTTCAATCCCTGGTCCAGGAAGATTCCACATGCCATGGGGCAGCTAAGCCCATGTGCCACAGAGGCCAAACCCACACTCTAGAGCTGATGCTCCACCAACAAGAGAAAGCATCACAAGGAGAAGCCTGTGAGCCACAGCTAGACAGTAGCTCCCTTTTGCCCCAACTAGACAGCCTGTGTGCAGCAGTGAAGACGCGGGGCAGCCAGAAATGAATAAATAAATGTAAAAAGAAGTAACATGAAGCATAAGAACAAAGCGGGAGGGAAAGAAGGAAGAACGGAAAGGAGGGAAAACAGAGAGGAAAGCAGAAAAAACCCAGACTCTCAGTGTGCCGGTCTCGCTTCTCTCCACGCGAGCTCTGCAAAAGTAACGGTCAGCTCATCGTCTTTCCTTTTTTCCTCGTCCAGCACCTGCCCTTCCTACTCCACTGCCATACAGTCACCTTTTATCTTCTCTACCAACAAGTATTCGTCTTAAATTTTAAATCAAAGCCATACATGTAGGTGATTTAAAACTCAAAGATTACCAATTATATATACTACTATATATATATATGTATAAGTAAGGGCTTTAGTTCTTCTCTCACCTCTTGGTTCACTCCTTTCAAGAACCATGTTTAAACCTGGCATCTGTTTCTAAGGTGACTAGTTGTCCTCCCAGACCAGTGGGATTTGGAAGGACCTACGACTTTTGGTGGTAAAACAAGGACAGTTCCAAACAAACTGGGACTACTCGGGTCATTCTATGTCTTACTTCCGAGATATATTTCTCTCTACATAATATCCCTTATTTTTTAACTTATCAATTTCAGGCATAATTGATTGATTACTTATTTGAGAGGTAAGTATTTATTTTGGTTATTTTCAAATGACTGGTAAAACAGCTTTTTCAAACAGTTCAAGTTCGCCAATGTTGATCTAAAAGGCTTTAGAAAGAACCCTCAGAGGGAAAGTGTTTTCTCTAAGCGGAGAAAACAAGAATCCTGTGGTGTGTGTCACATGCCATTTTTATTTTCCCACTGAAATAATGTCCCCACCTAGGAATCCTTTTAAACATTCTTAACTTTAATTGCCTTTTTACCCCACAAAGAAGTCAATTTAAATTAAGCAGAATCCATCACTGTGATAATTTTTTAATGAGTAAAGATAATGTACTGTTCAGAAATGGAAATGAGGTGTTCCCAGGATCATTTACAAAGTCTCAAAAAGTCCTCCTAAGAATCAGCTGAAATTAATGAATTTCAGAGTCTCACAGCCATCCATACCTTATAACCAAGGACTGGGTTCAATGGAAAAAGAAATCCACAATAATAATAGTTACACTTTCCAATTTCAGCATTTAGCTCCTTTTATCTTGAGCTCCTGAGGAATTTTATAAACATTAATTAAGCCTCACAGGTGTGATTTATTAGATTAACTCACTGATAGCCATCAAGAACTGTATATGTACATAGAACAGTTCAAGGGAGCTAGATAGAAAAGGGGAATAAATTAGCATCCCAGGAATACTGGGCTAGGTGCCCCCAGGATTGGGAGAAAGTATGCAAAGGAACTGTGCTCCTCAGCTCAAATTTCTTCTTTCTGGGGCTTCCTGGGTGGCTCAGTGGTAAAGAATCTGCCTGCCAATGCAGGAGACACAGGTTCCATCCCTAGGTTGGGAAGATCCCCTGGAGAAGGAAAGGGCAACCCACTCCAATATTTTTGACTGGAGAATCCCATGGACGGAGGAGCCTGGCAGGCTGCAGTCCACGGAGTTGAAAAGAGTCGGACACGACTGAACAACTGAGCATGCATGCCCTGTGTTTTTCGTGTTTTGTGTTTAATAGGCTTTTTATTATGATTTTAAAATTGTCTTCATTTATTTTTGCTGCACTGGGTCTTTGCTGTGGCCCACGGGCTTCTCTCGTTGTGGCACTCAGGCTTAGTTGCCATGCAGCATATGGGAATCTTAGTTTCATGACCAGGGGTTCAACTTGGTTTTATTTTCCAGGCTATTCAGGCTTTTCTTGAGGTTGAGAGTAGGGAGAAAAGAGTCGCTACACTTTCGGGGTCACACTGTGAGCAATATATTGCCTTGACACATTTCTTTGTTCAGAGGGCCGCTGCTGCTGCTGCTGCTAAGTCACTTCAGTCGTGTCTGATTCTGTGTGGCCTTATATACAGCAGCCCACCAGGCTCCCCTGTCCACGGGATTCTCTAGGCAAGAATACTGGAGTGGGTTGCCATTTCCTTTTCCATCTCAGGGGGCAAATAGTTGCACATTAAAAATAAACTCTCAAGAATAATTTTCAATAA
>SJYX01014764.1:0-19866 GCA_006410675.1 Oreotragus oreotragus | reverse complement strand
GGCTGCCGTCTATGGGGTCGCACAGAGTCGGACACAACTGAAGGGACTTAGCAGCAGCAGCAGCAGAAGAAGAAGAAGAATCAGGCCTAACCTGACTAATAGAGCATCAGAATAAACCTTCTTTGTCACTCTGCCAGGTTACTAAAATGATAAAGCAGTCAGTTTTAATAAATATATCGTCAGCTGCTGCAGGTAAATGGAGTCAACTTTCTGGACTTTGAGGTCCAAGGCAAATGCAAGCCTGACACACCCTAAATCTGTGCCTGAATTACTGATGGGCTTTCCTTAATGCATCTCTCTTTTACTTTCAACAGACCTAATTTTCACAGAGGAAGGAGGTCATATGAGGTTAAATGGCTTGCCCAAGGTTGCACACAGTGGATTAGAGCTGGGAGCCAGCTCTCTTGACTCTGGACCTAGGAATTCTCCCCTCCGCCTGCTGCTCTCTCCCTGACTCCCACCTCCTCCTGCACTGATGACCAGTGGAAGCAGTGGGAGTTCCAGCCATAGATTTGCTTCCCTCAATAATGCGGAGTAAACAGCCAAGCAACAGCAGGGCACACACTCCAAATTACAAAGACCATTAGTCTTAGGAATTATCTTTAAATCTGCAAACTCTGCCTCCCATTAAGGAGACCTCCTCTTTTATTCCATCTCGAACTAGTCATAGGGTTTAGCAAGCTCTTGCTGCAGCATTAGGCATGACTTTCTCTCCCTCTTGATTGATTGATTAATTAGTTATGTGTACTTGGGTCCAGCAGGGAGCCCAGTGACAGCTGTGACATGAAAATTACTGGAAAGTTACAAAAATATGTAGCACTGTTGACTTGCTGAAATGTAGTACGAGGGACTGATTAGAAACAGACACGAATAACGATCACATCTTGAAATTACCTGTCACTGATGAAGCCTTGAGAAGAATCCTTTTGATTAGGATAAATTAATTCAGTTCCAATCTAATCACCTTCAAAGAAAGAAGTGAATATTCTCTGTTCTTATTTCAACACTTTCTTTTGGGGGGGGAGGGTGTCTAGAATCCTGGAGTTTAGAAGCACAAAATGATCTTTGAAAAACTCAAGGCCAATCACATCATTCCCTGCTTAAAAGTCCTCTAATGGTCTCCTGATGCCTTAGGGATAAAACAGACTACTGAACATGGCCTCAAAGGCCCCATCTTGTCCAACCTTCAGCTTCCTCCCAGCCCCATCCCCCCCTTTCCCTACTTCTCTGCTTTCTGGTCACACTGCTTTCTCTCCTGGCCAGGTGTCATTGCGACCCCCACCCACTCACATACCACAGGGCGTGTTGGCACATGCTATTTCCTCTTTCTGAAATTCTCTTATCAACTCTTTGTTATTCTTCAGGCCTCAGCTTATATCACCATCTTAGGAAAACTTTCCCTGATCACCTGACAAGGTCAGATTCTCTATCAAAGACTCTTGCGGCATCATGCACCTCCTGTCATAGCATTTGTCATGGATACAGTTTTACTTTTTTTTTTTTGGCACAGGTATAATTACATAATTAAAATTTCCTTCCCCAAATTAGGAATTCCATGAGACTGAGACTGCTTCTGTTTTCTTTCTGCTTATAATGCTTTCCTCTAGCACAATGTTCTTCTGGCCCAGAGTAGGCTCTCAATTTATATGTGATGAATAAATGAATGAATGAATAGTTAATTGATCCAATGATAAAGCCTGGTATAAATTTAACAGAAATCATAAACCAGGTCTTCATCTTGTACTCTTTGGATAAAGAAAATGTATCAGCAGATAAGAATTTTAAAAGAATCCGAAGCCTGGTATGATTGCTAAGCAGCAGATATCCTAGTGCATAAATAAAATGGCAACTAAAAATTCCATCCTTTAGATCTCACCTGTGTGATTCTCGGATGTTTTTAGCAAACCCAAGACATTCATAATTCAGAAGACTCTGAAAGTTGTCTGGTATCTTGCATGCCCAATAAAATGATTATCTTTGTGCTTGACAATCTCTTCTGACTGCAGCACTATTATGAGCAGGAGGATCCATTTATTAATAGTGGTCAGGGGTCAGCAGGAAGTACTCGGCTCGTTCAAAATGGATAAACTAAGTAGTGTTCAAGGAAGAGACTATTTACAGAGGTGTGAGCAGCCTTAAGGGAAGCAACAAAACATGGCGAAGCATCCAGGAATTAGCAGTTGTTGGAAGCTATTACCACCCGTTAAGTCTGAGGAGAAGGAAACCCCGTAGAGAAATCTAATAAAATTGGTGTCCTGGAGGAGGGGCTGCTATCAGGAGCCGAAGCCGCAGAAGAACGCGGCCACCGCCAGGAGCCAGGGGTGGAGTTAGGGAGGAATAAACCCTGAATCCTGCATCTCCTTACGCCCAGCTGAAAGCCAGAGCTGAGGGAGTTTGAGGCGGTCTGCAGAGGTCAGCGGGCTCCCCAGGCGGCGCTGGTGGTCAAGAACCTGCCTGCCATTACCGGAGACTGAGAGACTGGGTTTGATCCCTGGGTCAGGAAGATCCCTTGGAGGAAGGCATGGTAACTCACTCTGGCGGGCTATAGTGCATACAGTCGCCAAGAGTGGGTCACGACTGAAGTGACTTAACACGCACGCATGGAGGTCAGCTCCGGGGGCCCAGAGAAGCGTGAGGATGGCTTCATGAGGGGGTAGGGAGGGCCGGCAGAGAATGGACAGTATGTCTTTGATATTATAAAGCAATCACTGTGTGCCATTTAAAAAAATTCTATGTGTATTAATTCAACCTCCACAACAACCCCATAGTGAAAGCACCAATATTTCCCCCTCTTATAGATGAAGAAATTGAAATGTAGAGAAGTTAAATAACTTAGCCAAAGCCCATAACTTGTTAGTAGGTGGAGGAACTAAAGATCATACTCAGGCATTCTGACTCCACATCCATTCATTTCACCAGCACATTAGAATGCTGAAGGACAGTCTCCGTTTGAGGGTGAAGAATCAAGGTTTCTTTTGCCAAAAACAAATCACCAGTGGAGGAATTATGTATTTCCCCCCGAAACTAGAATAAATATTAACTAGCACTTTGGAGATTGGGGAAAATTCAGTTACTTTTATATATACTGGTAATATATTGGGAATCTATTTATCATCCAATAACCCCTGTTTTGGGTTGCTGACTACTAATAGCAGTGGGGATGCTCAAATACTTGAGCATTAATTAAGCACTTTAATTAAGGATATAACTGAAACTAAACTTGGAAAAGAAAGTATCTACAAGTGTGTCAGTACCATCTAGCCAGATTTTAACCTATTAGAGATGATGTTAAAGAATTTTTAGTGGTGGGAGAGAACACCGTCAAGATCTGTAAGCACCATATTCACCCATTTGCTCCATGACTTTGAAATTCCAGTGCTTGATATAGATTTGATAATTGAAACTAAGTCTGAAAGCAGCGTAATATCCATCTTATCTTGAGTGCTTAGTGTTGCTCAGTCATGTCTGACTCTTTGCAACCCTTTGGACTGTAGCCCGACAGGCTCCTCTGTCCACGGGATTTTTCAGACACGAATACTGGAGTGGATTGCCGTATCCTCCTCCAGGGGATCTTATTGACCCAAGGAGCAAACCCGAGTTTCCTGTATCTCCTGCATTGCAGGCAGTCTTTATGTGATGAGCCATCAGGGAAGCCCATTACTATGTAAAATAACTTACTGTTAAATTTTTTTTTCTATACATTTAGAAAATACATATGTACAAAACAAAAAAAAAACAATTATAAATTCATCATCTAGAAAAAAATAACTCTGCACTTGCTGTGTCATCCTGTCTGTATCTGTGTGTATTTAGAGAATTGAGATCCTACTAAATGCACTGCTTTCAACTTTATCAGTAGTTAACAAGCATCTTTCTGTGTCACATTAAATAATTTTTCTCATTTTATTTTCCATGATAAGACTTTCTATTATTAAAAATAGTCCCCATTTTATCTATTTAATCCCTAAAGCGGGACTTTTTGGTTGCTTTCGATTCTTCGCCATTGTAAACGACAAGTTCACAATCAAACCTCTGGGTTATTTTTGTAGGAAAAGTATCTGTGAAGTTATTCTTTCCCTATTTAATCATTTCTGACACCAGTAACTTAAAGTCAGAGATTTTCTATTAATATTTGGCTGTTTTACCTAGTTAAGTTTGGAAGATGACAAATCTTTGAGAATTTAATGAAATCAACTCAGCTCACCAGTATACATCAGAGGCTTTCATCTATATCCTAAATCCAGTTTGAAATGTCAATTTCATTATTGCTTAACTGAAGTTAATGCTGAATAATTTTTAAAAGACTCTAAAAAAAATTAGGTCAAACTTTCTGATGGGGGAAAAAAACACAACTACTGCATAGTGATCTGAACATTTTTAGTTAAGAAAATGTGGCTCATGAAAGCAGTCCTCTTTGTTTCATTTGCCATGCTAGGCAGTAGCTAGCTGTATTAGGTTGCACACACACATGCACAAAACCTCACAGACCTGTAAGTCTAAAAAAAGAATGTGAGCGTCATGCATTGTGGCGGCTTCTCTCTGAAGTCCTAAAGGCATTTTTAGGTGCTTGAGCAGTTCAGTCATAAGAAGAAAGGATTTTGGTCTCTATTGCTAACTTAGCATGAAAAGAAATTAAGAAACTGGTCCTTTATGATGATGGTATTAATTCTAAGCAAACATACTTTCAAAATTAGGGACATGTCAGCATCCTAAATGGAAAAGTAAAGTATGGTAGAGGTGGGGGGGAGGGGGCGATCTCATTTCTCAGTCTAAGAGAGAGACATCCAATTATTGAGGCAAAGGATGCACCTTCATTTAAGACAAGTGCTGAGAAAAGGGTCCTTCCTCCCAGATCCTGCTACGTGTTTCCTGTTTGCAGAATAGGGCTCAAGCTGCAGGTTACTAATTGCTATTTTATGTCATTTTCTCATTTCAAAGACTTTGTCAAAGGTTTTTAGAAAAGTCTTGGTAGGCTATTGACCATTTAAGATTCAAAATGAGGAACATATCTTCCTTTAAGAAAAATATAGTAATAAATCCTACTGTGTGCCAGGGTTTGCAAGGATTTAGGCTCTTAGTCTGAAAACAACTGTAGGATAGAGAATCCTGAGATTTTCAGAATCTGAAAACTAAAAGAGCATCTGCCAGGTCACAAAGCTAGAAAGTGGCAGGGCCAGCCTTTTGACCAAGTCTGTCTGACCTTAAATCTCATATTACTTTAAATACACTACACACACACACACACACACACATATATATACACACATACCATAGACTGACATACTCAGGTTGTACACACTGTTATAATGTATAGTTAATATAGCAGACACTAACTCTTTATTGGCTGTCTGGTATTCAGTCACATTCTTTCCTAACTTCCTTTTGGGCATCGGTTTAATGGGAGGGCAGTTCTCACCTACCCCCCAACTATAGAAGCCTAGAAGGTCATATAATTCCCTTTCAGGCCCCCATCCTGGTACAGCTAGGAGACAGTCATGTGACCAAGGTGCCCTTCAGATGCCTGCTCTGAGAGGTTATGCTCATCAGAGCACAGATGTAGCCTGGGCATAAGCCCGTCTCCAGCTCCAAGAGCCCCTTCATTCAGATCCATTTCCTAACTCAGGTCCTCCAGCCCCTCATTGATCTTGTGAACTTACCTCTCCTTGTAATAAATTCTCTTTTACTAAGTAGAGAGCATTAGTTTCTAAGGTTTACAACCAAGAGTCTCAACTAATATTAGCTCACTTTTATGGATAACTGGCCAGAAAATAACCCATAGTCTTTCCGTGGTAGTTAAATCTATAATAGAGTTTCAAGGGACCCTCTGAAAATTATTTCTGGAGTATTAATGGCAATATATTCATTTCAATCAATAAGAGGTAGATAAATTATTAGGGCCAAGTATGGTTCTTAATGATTACTTTTACTCTTTAACCCATTGTATTTGGTCTGTCCCCACTGACCATTTAGTTTTACAACTGTGAGGGACCCTGGTGATCATCTAGACTAACACCCTCATTTCCCTTTTATGAGGCTGCTTCCTCATCAGCCATGAGAGGGATATCACATTCTCTTTACCCTTTGGACTTCAATATTCACAGTGTCACTTTCAAGGCATCCATTGTCCCTTTTGAACATTAGCCCAGAGTTATTAAGCTTAATGCACAGTTGCTTAATGCACAGGGAATGACAGAAGGGTCGCTGAAAGAAATCTATGCTTCTCATTTATTCTATTTTGTGGGGTTTTAATTTTAAGCCTTTCCTGCTAAGTCTAAGGAGTTTTATTTCAAAACAATAATAATAGAAGGAAGGGAGAAATACATCATCAAGGAAAAAAAAAAAGAAATCTGCAGATCATTTAAGTGATTTAGAGTGGCAAGAGATAACTAACCGAAAACCAGAAAAACAGCAACCGTTCATAATTCTACCTGGCAGCATTGGGCGGTCTGAAATATGGGTCTGACAGGCTGATCCTCTAGGGAGCGCCTTATTAGGCATTTACTGAGAAATGATTATGTACTCCAGTTAAACATGCATCCATGTATTGTGATAGTAGGAGCAAGGCATGCCAGGACCGGGAGAACCAAAGTTTCTACTGAGGTTCACAAAAACTCCAGGGTCTAAAAGAGAGGACCACATCTATGGTTAAATATTATTTCTGAGTGTGTCTGTGAGAGAGTGTCAGGAAAAAGCATTTGAATCACTAGACTAAGTAAAGAAGACTGCTCTTTCCAACTTGGATGGGCATCATCCAGCCCACTGAGGGACTAAAGAGAGCAGAAGAACACAGGAAAGTTTAACTCTCCCTTTCTGCCTGACCAAGCTGAGACATTGTTCAGCTCCTGCCTTTGGACTGAGACTTAAACCATTGACACTTCCTGATTCTCAGATCTTCAAACTCAACTGCAGTTTATACTCCCAGCTTTGGACTGGGACTTAAACCATTGACACTTCCTGATTCTCAGATCTTCAAGCTCAACTGCAGTTTATACTCCCAGCTTTGGACTGGGACTTAAACCATTGACACTTCCTGATTCTCAGATCTTCAAGCTCAACTGCAGTTTATACTCCCAGCTTTCCTGGGTCTCCAGCTTGGCATCATGGTACTTCTCAGTCTCCATAATCACACGAACCATTTTCTTACAAAAAAACTCATTATATGTAGATACATGATCAACAGATGATACATAAATAGATGGAGGCTTCCTAGGAGGTCCTAATAGTGAGCATCTGCCTGCCAATGCAGGAGACATAAGCGATGCAGTTCGATCCCTAGGTAAGGAAGATTCCCTGGAGAAGGAAATGGCAACCCACTCCAGTGTTCTTGTCTGGAGAATCCCATGCACAGAGGAGCCTGGTGGGCTGTAGTCCACGAGGTCACAAAGAGTCTGTCACGACTGAAGCGACTTAGCACACATGCAAATAGATGGAGAGATAACAGATGATAAATAAATAGATAGATGTATAGGCAGATAGATGGATAAATACATGATAGTTAGTCTCTTATGGGTTCCTTTTCTCTGGAGAACCCTGACTAACACACTCAGCTTTGTCAACGAATACTCAAACAAGCAGTTGTACAGTTTGAAACACAATGTCAAAGGAAGAAGCAGTTAGACAGTTGTTCGAGGGAGTCCAGAGTTGAAAATTTCAGGCTTGCTGTTGTAACCAGTTAAGGTAGAAAATCCCTTATGATTATACAGTGGGAGTGAGAAATAGATTTAAGGGCCTAGATCTGATAGAGTGCCTGATTTTCAGTATGTCTGTCCTCTGATGCCCTCTCACAACACCTACTATCTTACTTGGGTTTCTCTTACCTTGGACATGGGGTATCTCTTCATGGCTGCTCCAGCAAAGCACAGCCACTGCTCCTTACCTTGGGCGAGGGGTATGCAAGCAGGTGGTGAAAAACCAAGGATGACATTGAGGATATGAAATCTTAAGTAGCTGACATTGTGTCAAGCTAGTACTTCTTGAAAATCTTTTTTTAGACCTGAGTGAAAATTTAGAAAACAGAATATAATAGCTATTCAAGGAAATTTAGGTATGACCTAAATCAAATTCCTTATGATTATACAGTGGAAGTGAGAAATAGATTTAAGGGCCTAGATCTGATAGAGTGCCTGATGAACTATGGAATGAGGTTTGTGACACTGTACAGGAGACAGGGATCAAGACCATCCCCATGGAAAAGAAATGCAAAAAAGCAAAATGGCTGTCTGGGGAAGCCTTAGAAATAGCTGTGAAAAGAAGAGAGGTGAAAAGCAAAGGAGAAAAGGAAAGATATAAGCATCTGAATGCAGAGTTCCAAAGAATAGCAAGAAGAGATAAGAAAGCCTTCTTCAGTGATCAATGCAAAGAAATAGAGGAAAACAACAGAATGGGAAAGACTAGAGATCTCTTCAAGAGAATTGGAGATACCAAGGGAACATTTCATGCAAAGATGGGCTCGATAAAGGATAGAAATGGTATGGACCTAACAGAAGCAGAAGATATTAAGAAGAGGTGGCAAGAATACACAGAAGAACTGTACAGAAAAGATCTTCACGACCCAGATAATCATGAGGATGTGATCACTAATCTAGAGCCAGACATCTTGGAATGTGAAGTCAAGTGGGCCTTAGAAAGCATCACTAAGAACAAAGCTAGTGGAGGTGATGGAATTCCAGTTGAGCTGTTTCAAATCCTGGAAGATGATGCTGTGAAAGTGCTGCACTCAATATGCCAGCAAATTTGGAAAACTCAGCAGTGGCCACAGGACTGGAAAAGGTCAGTTTTCATTCCAATTCCAAAGAAAGGCAATGCCAAAGAATGCTCAAACTACCCCACAATTGCACTCATCTCACATGCCAGTAAAATAATGCTTAAAACTCTCCAAGCCAGGCTTCAGCAATATGTGAACCGTGAATTTCCAGATGTTCAAGCTGGTTTTAGAAAAGGAGAGGAACCAGAGATCAAATTGCCAACATGTGCTGGATCATGGAAAAAGCAAGAGAGTTCCAGAAAAAACATCTATTTCTGCTTTATTGACTATGCCAAAGCCTTTGACTGTGTGGACCACAATAAACTATGGAAAATTCTGAAGGAGATGGGAATACCAGACCACCTGACCTGCCTCTTGAGAAACCTATATTGCAGGTCAGGAAGCAACAGTTAGAACTGGACATGGAACAACAGACTGGTTCCAAATAGGAAAGGGAGTACGTCAAGGCTGTAAATTGTCACTCTGCTTATTTAACTTATATTCAGAGGACATCATGAGAAACGCTGGACTGGAAGAAGCACAAGCTGGAATCAAGATTGCAGGGAGAAATATCAATAACCTCAGATATGCAGATGACACCACCCTTATGTCAGAAAGTGAGGAGGAACTAAAGAGCCTCTTGATGAAAGTGGAAGAGGAGAGTGAAAAAATTGGCTTAAAGCCCAACGTTTAGAAAACTAAGATCATTGCATCTGTTCCCATCACTTCATGACAACTATATGGGGAAACAGTGTCAGACTTTATTTTTCTATGCTCCAAAATCACTGTGGATGGTGATTACAGCCATGAAATTAAAAGATGCCTACTCCTTGGAAATAAGGTTATGACCAACCTAGACAGCATATTCAAAAGCAGAGACATTACTTTGCCAACAAAGGTCCGTCTAGTCAAGGCTATGGTTTATCCCATGGTCATATATGGGTGTGAGATTTGGATTATGAAGAAAGCTGAGTGCCGAAGAACTGATGCTTTTGAACTGTGGTGTTGGAGAAGACTCGAGAGTTCCTTGGATTGCAAGGAGATCTAACCAGTCCATCCTAGAAGAGATCAGTCCTGGGTGTTCTTTGGAAGGACTGATGCTAAAGCTGAAACTCCAGTACTTTGGCCACCTCATGTGAAGAGTTGACTCTTTGGAAAAGACTCTGATGCTGGGAGAGATTGGAGGCAGGAGAAGAAGGGGACAACAGAGGATGAGATGGCTGGATTGCATCATCAACTAGATGGACATGAGTTTGGCTGAACTCTGGGAATTGGTGATGGACAGTGAGGCCCTGGTATGTGCAATTCATCGGGTCACAAAGAGTCGGACACAACTGAGCAACTGAACTGAACTGAAAGGAAAATAAACATTAAACAGATATTAGAAAATATTGTTTCTGAAATACACAATAAATATCTAAACCAGTGAAGGAACCTTGTAAAGAAGGAAGGCTTCCAGAGTCAGCTCAGAAATGATTGGCTATTTTCCTGAAAGAACAAAATGCTATAAAAGATAGGCATTGGTACAACAGTTGCCATTTCATAATTCTTAACTGTCCAACTTCCCAGTCAAGGTTTTCAAATATCTTAGATGGTGAATTAGCTAGCAGAAGGGAAAACTAGATGCAAAGTGTGCAGCTTTTTAATCTCAAAATTCGAGAAATATCAATTTATATGTAAGTGGAGTCAGTTCTCCCTTATCTGGGACAGCTATAATCATCTCTCACCACATCACAACTGCATACTGCACTCTTTAGCCTTTGTTGCAAAAGAATCTGCCTCATCCTGCTTCCTGTTAGATAAATGGTGTAATAACGTACAAGTTTAGTACATATATTACCAGAATAAAATACTAAATCTATGCAGGAGAAGATAGTAAGATATGAGTATTTGTATGTTTTACTCACCGAGGGCTATAAGTAGACTTTTTCTAACTCACCTGCTCTTCGCTTGTTCTCTGTTTCCTGCTGGTGTTAGTGTTTCAAGTTCTGTTGATTTACAGTATGCAGGCGGGGGAGACATGGAAAGGGAGAAAATGCAGATTGAATTGTACAAGTGGAATAAGAGATTAAACTACTAGTGTAAAAGGTATTTAGGCTGAATAATGAAAATAGGTAAAATCCTTAATGCTCCTATTATACTGCAAAAAAAAGCACATGCTCTTTAAAAATTATTAAAGATTATTTAATTTTTAAATCAGCATAGAAATATATAGAACCAAAATTCAATCTTCCTTGTCTTTTGCTTAAAAAAAAAAAACAAAAACTCTCCTCTGAAGTAGTTACTGTTAATAGTCTAGAATGTGTGTTGCCTTCCAGACACTTTCTATGTGTGTCGGAGTAAGGGATATAAACATACATACACAAATATACTGTCCCTTTATATATGTTTATATAGTTATATGTTCAGATTCCTTCAAAGCATCATTTTAGATGCATTTTAGTTAGGTTCTTAACTTTTGGATAATACATGGTGTCTTAAAGGACAATGAGAGCTATGGTTTCTCTCTCCCGGAAAGAAGACATGCATATGTTCATTGAATTTTTCTTTCAGTCTCAGTTTTATGAATTCCCAGAAGGCAATCTGCTGCCACCTCTGAGTGAGTGAAAGTCATTCAGTGTTCGACTCTGCAACCCCATGGACTGTAGCCTGCCAGGCTCCTCTGTCCATGGAATTCTCCAGGCAAGAATACTGGAGTAGCACTGGAGAAGGAAATGGCAACCCACTCCAGTATTCTTGCCTGGAGAATCCCAGGGACGGGGGAGCCTGGTAGGCTGCCGTCCATGGGGTCACACAGAGTCGGACACCACTGAAGTGACTTAGCAGCAGCACTTTCCTTTTTAACTTAATTCATATTTTGATTGGATGCATTTTGAATTATAAATCCCTTTAGCTGTGTTTCTGTGAATATGGATATGTAGTGTTTCATTAACTTCATTTAAATATTTCTTAATTTTTGTTATGATTACTTTCTTTCTGTGAACTATTTAGATTTGAATTCTTACATTTTCAAACAAATGATTATTTGGAAATAATTTATTATTATAAATTTTAAATTGAAGATGACACTTGAACAATGCAGAATTGGGCAATAACCCTTACATAATCAAGATTCTGCATGTTAGTTTCACCACTGAAAAGTTAACTACTAAGTACCTACATCAATATTGTTTTATCTGATATAAAGCATTGTGGATGTTCAACACATTACTGACACTAGACACCTGAAATGAAAGGTAATGTGAAAAACAAATTCATATTTATTTATAAGGTATCATGATTCATGCATTGATAATGAAGAAACAAATATATTTGTTTTATGTAACTTAGTGTAATCAATACATATACTTCACAATAGCCTGGCCTATAGACTAATGAATGAATCATTAAAAAATATTATGATGTACTGTATTATAGTCATATTCATAATATAGTATTGCAAACATTGTTACATTTACAAAAGAACACTCATCTGTGACAGTAGGCTGATACTCAGTTTCTCCAGTTATGTGGAAGAGAGATTTTATGGTATAATAATTATTGAAAGCAAAATTATAAGACAGTGGAAAACTAACATTAATTTTATATTAAATACACTCACCTTATGTCTATATAAGAATAAATTAGTATCTGCATATATTTTATGCATTCATAACATACCTAAATTTTTTCTTAATTTTTTCAGTATTTTTAGGGTACATGGTTCATCTGCAAGTTGTTTTTAAATTGTAGCAAATCCCCAAAAGTTTTCCCACCATATCTAAGCAATACACATATAGGTAAGTCCACACAGTTCAAACCTATAGTTCAAGGATCAGCTGTATGTTCTATTATGATTAGATTGTGTGATCTGTTTGTGATGATTATTTGGTAAGTGTAGAGATTAATTTTTTGATAGCATATGTACAGTCTCCTTATATAGCTTGTATGTACTCTTAAGTACCTCTTGTTATACTACTATTTATTTCTGTCTGATAGATCACTCTGTTAATTAATTGTGCTGTTAAAATCTTTAAATTTATGAACCTTATTTTTTATTTGCTGTACCTATCAGCCAGAAATTCAAAACTTTAATATTTATGGTGTCAGTTTCTCTGACTTTTTTAACTCTACAGATTTTGAAGTACTTATTGTTCCATAGGATTATTACCTTTCCCTTGTGAATTGCATTGTTTGTATAATGAGTCATGACCCTTAGGCTAAAAAGTATATTTTTGTCTTGATTGTTCCATTATTAAAACTGATGCACCTTCTTCTTTTAGTTGGCGTCTACCTCACGTGTCTTTTTTTATTTCTATATTCGTCTTTTAAGTGCTATTCTGTTTGTAGTTTATCTCTTTTAAGCAATGTATAGCTTAATTTCATTCTGAGTGGCTTTTTAAAAATCAAACTTGAGAATATCTGTTTCTTAAATAGATGGCATAATCCCTTTTCACATATTTCTTTTACCAGTATATTTGGCCTTACTTCTTTCCATTTTATTATGCATTTTTAATAACCATGCTTTTCTTTTTTTTTTTGCTGACTTGTATCAAATATTTTGATGACTGAATTGTCTTTATTTCATTCTTATCTTTATTAATCCTGGAAGTTATAAATAATTATTAGTAATCCTTAGTAATGTTTTCTCTTGAAATTATAACATTCTCCTTTAATAGAGTAAACATTAATAATTGTTATTACCCTTTCCTCCAGCCAGGCAATAGGAATCTTAACATGCCTTACTTTGACCATATCATTCTATTTTATCTCAGCTACTGGAGATAGAACACCTTTGTCTTCTGGCCTCTGTAATTGTTGTTAAGCCTGCCACCAGGGTTTTTTGTCTTTTTTTTAAATTTTATTCTTTTGACTAAAATGTCTTTAAACATTTTCTCTTCATCTTGACTGAGGTACAGTTTCATCAAATGAGTCTAACAGTGAATCTCAATCAAGGATCAATGTGCTTCTTCAAACTGAGGAGTCCAGTTTTTTCTAGTTATAAAAAATCCTTAGCTAATAACTCCTAGATTATTGCATCTCTCTACTTCTAATAATAGTGTATTGTGAGCACTGTTAGATACAGATCGTGCTTTCCCTCTCACCTTCATGTCTCACATTAATAGTTTCCATCCCTAACCAAAACGAGATTCATCCTGAGTAATCTCTTACAGCTATCTTCAAATTTGTGACCCATCAAAGGGGCATTTATGGTGTTTAAAACTTATTGAGTTGTGTGTTTAAGTGACTGTATTTCTCACATTTACAAATTTTCTTTTTCAAATTTGCTAATTTAAATCTACAAATGTCTTTCTTGAATGTAGTATTCTACATATGCAGTACTTTTAAACAAAATTATTTGGGTTGATTTGAAAACTTTTTCTGTCATTTCAAGTTCATGGAGATCTATTTATATTGACTGATTGTCAGTATGCCTTATCCCTTGGTGGTTTGTTTACTCATGTAGTTGTACTATTTTTGTGGCCTTGTCTCATGAGTTTCTTCTTCTACAGAAGGTTCCTGCTCCCTGAGTTGTACGGTAGCCCTGTACAGAATTTCTGCATTTGTTTTTCTCTGGAACCCAGTATTTTCATCAATCTGGGACAAGGTTTTGATGCTAATTTCTCAATTTAGCATCCATTACTCCACAGTTGGCATAAAGTAGTTTTAGATCTGTTCGTAAGTGAGGTTTCAGTTTCCAGCCAAACCCAGAGCAGGTGAAAAACTTCCTTGATGCTTCTCAGAGTGTGTAGTTGGAGAGCCTCTTTTCCCTTTAACACTTCCAGGGATTTCAGCTTGTGCATAGGTTTCTCTTCCAGCTGCTTATCTGGTGCAGACAGAGACCAATCGTACAGCTGGTGGACATTAACACCTAGCGCCTTCCATTAGGGCTTGTACCTCCGTCTGCACTCTTGTAGTCCCTGAGGCATCAACTCATGTGCTTGCAATTCTGGTTTAGAGTTTCTCCCTTCATTTCCAGCACTTAAATTGTAGATTTTTCTTTTCCTTTTCTTGTTTTTTTTAAAGTATATCTGTGTGTATAAAATAAATGTTTATTACATTTTATCCAAAAAAAAAAAAGAATACTGGAGTAGGTTGCCATTCTCTTCTCCAGAAGATCTTCCTGACTCAGGGATTGAACCTGGCTCTCTTGCATTGCAAGCAGATTCTTTACTGTCTGAGCCACTAGGGAAGGGGCTCCTCTACCAACTCCCTGAGGCTTATGGAGCCAGGGACAACCAAGAGAACAGCAGCAAATTAGAGTGGATTTGGGAAGGATTATTATTTATAGCAGAAGCCTCCTGAATCAGTATGCTCAGGGGACACTTAGTTGAATTTTCTGGTCAACAGAGTTTATCACAAATCTTATCATCACAAAACTTTCAGTCAAAACCTATATAACAAGTCTGAGTTCACTCACCTGTGTAATAGCCAGGGATCCCTCAATATTCCACCCTCATCACTTTGTGCCTGCAGAGCTCTCACACCTGCTGTCACAGCACCTGTGGCATTTTAGTACACCTTGTCTGCCCCTCTACCTCCTCCACCTCCACCCCAGAGGCTAGGAATTCCTTAAGGGAGGGACCTTATCCCATCATCTTTGTATCCTTCCCCCTCCCCTGCCTGCAAAAGTCTCCACAATTGTGCTTGAGATGAAACGGCATCAGAGGTGTGATGATCGAGCTGAGTATTAATCAAATCCATGGCTTCCATGTAGTAGGGGAAAAGAAAGTATTAGA
Source organism: Oreotragus oreotragus (assembly GCA_006410675.1). Classification (NCBI taxonomy): domain Eukaryota; kingdom Metazoa; phylum Chordata; class Mammalia; order Artiodactyla; family Bovidae; genus Oreotragus; species Oreotragus oreotragus. The sequence goes on along the minus strand of SJYX01014764.1, from coordinate 4,404 downwards.
GTCAGAGAGATCTAGGTTTGAATCACAGCTCAACACAGGCCTGACTGTGATCTCAGGCAAGTTTAGTTTTCTCATCTGAAAATAGGGAGAACTTTTTTTTAATATATAAAATGGATGATAAATCACATTCATGGCACTAGATACTATTGGATAAATAGAACTTAGGAGATAATCTAAAAAATGTCTTTTAGAGACCCAAGGGCTCTTTGACCTGGGTCAGATCCTAGCTCTTTTATTTACAAGTTGTGCAAGCTAGAGCAACTTATTTACCATCTCTGTGTTTCAGTTTCTTCATTTGTAAAAATGTAATAATAATACAATAATACCTATCTCATTTGGCATATTGGGAGAATAAAATGAGTTAGGTAGAAAAGTCTTTACCAGAGGTAAAGAATCCGCCTGCTAATGCAGGAGACTAAAGAGATGCAGGTTCAATCCCTGGGTCAGAAAGATCCCCAAGAGTAAGAAATGGCACCCCACTCCGGTATTCTTGCCTGGGAACTTCCATGGGCAGAGGAGCCTTGAGGGCTACAGTCCATGGGGTCACAAAGAGTGTGACGTGACTGAGCACAATATGTAGAAAACACCTGGACTAATATCTGCATAGAGTTGGCAATGGCACCCCACTCCAGTGCTCTTGCCTGGAAGATCCCATGGACAGAGGAGCCTGGTGGGCTGCAGTCCATGGGGTTGCCAAGAGTCGGACATGACTGAGAGACTTCACTTTCACTTTTCACTTTCATACATTGGAGAAGGCAATGGCACCCCACTCCAGTGCTCTTGCCTGGAAGATCCCATGGACAGAGGAGCCTGGTGGGCTGCAGTCCATGGGGTTGCCAAGAGTCGGACACGACTGAGCGACTTCACTTTCACACATTGGAGAAGGAAATGGCAGCCCACTCCAGTGTTCTTGCCTGGAGAATCCCAGGGACGGGAGAGCCTGGTGGGCTGCTGTCTGTGGGGTCACACAGAGTCGGACATGACTGAAGTAACAGCAGTAGCAGCAGCAGAGTTGGCACATATGTTTGCTGCTGCTATTATTATTATCATTATTATTACTATTAGGAACTCCTCAGGAAGCTGAAAACCAATAACCATGAAGCAGTTTACAAGCAGTTCAGGTCAGTAGCCAATTAAGTGCTAAATTGAATGGTGCTAACACAATTGCTATGAAAGTTTCAGCAGAGAAAAAGGTCGGAGGGGACTGGAGTCAGCAGGAAGACTTTTAAGCCAAAACTTTTAAAAATCAGATGAAATTGTGAAGATTAAAGAGGTACATCTTTTGATCGGGAGATGTAAAGGGAACACAAGTCCAGAAATGGATAGAGTCATTCCTCTTCATGGGAGGGTCCTGCCTTTCCTCTTGGTGTGGATGTTTACAAATTTGAATCATATCTGGCTGTACATCTGGGACTCAGGATCTAGTTGTTGCAAATGAAGAGCTGAGAAAAGGGAGACTCAATCAGTTGTGTTCCCATGGAAGACAAACAAAGCTAAACATAGCTGGAGTCAGAAAACCTATGACTGCCAACAGACGTGGGACTGCGCTACCTAACAAATCCCAAGGCTCCCTCCCTCCCTGAGGAGATGAGGCCACAAGCAGTTTCTACAGCTGAACTGTGTGTCTATTCTGGCTCAACTGGGAAGAAAGGTGAGGTCTGATGTTCGCTCAAGGGTGGTCTACCTCCTGAAGAGAATCCCCAGGGCCTGGATTCTGGAAAGGGAAGGGAAAGCAAGGAAAACATAAAAAGAAACTTTGTCTTGTTTGTCCATGATATTCATATTCATGTTCGCCAAGCAGTTTGGAGGAAGGAATGAGCGTTCTTTAAAAAAAAAAAATCCTACCTGCTCTTTCCCTCAAAGCAGCGTTACATTGTGGTGACTTAAAGGGGGTGAAGGTTGTTACTTTGCAAAAGTGAACTTTGCCCAGAGGGTTTGTATTTGCTATCAACCAACATCAGCCAAAGAGTGGCACCCAGGAAGGTGGATGCGACAGGTAACATTCACTCTTCCCTGGAGTCCCAGCCTAACCTGGAGTGACTAGCCCAAGCAGAGCCTAGAGATGAGGTGCTAGATCCTCTAGGGAGTGAAAGTCCACCTGACTTTGGACCTCAGATCAAGGAGGTACCTTTCTCCAGATCCTCTCTGAGATGGAAAAAAGCAAATCACTTTGTGAGTTACTTATTGTGTGATCCATCAAACTGTAAATGTAACCTTTTGCTAGATAGTGTACCACCACCTCTAATATGGTCCATAGGCAATTTAGAGAAAAAGCTCCCTTCCAATCATGAAGTAAGTAAAATAAATAGTAAATAAGGAAGTAACAACTATCCAGATAATTCAAGCTGAGGAGTAGCCAATGGGCAAGTTATCAGACCCACCCAATTCCCTTACTGAGACAGGTGGTAAAAGCTGATCCTTCTCTTCATTAGTGCTTATGTGTGTAATTTTAATAAAGAGGGAAAGGTAAGGCAAAGGTTTAATAAACAGTTCCCTTTCCTCTCCCTGTACATACAGGGAGCAGTTGAGCAAAAAGCTAAGGGAATTTGATTCAGAAGTTGCCTGAAGAGCTGGAGAAACCTCACTGGAGACCTGATCCTGGGAGAATCAACTTGCAGCTCCTGTGGGCAAGAAGCCTGGNCATTATTTTTACTAATTATAAAATGATGTGTTGGCACTTTTCTTTCAATACTTTAAAGAATTTTCCCACTGTCTTCTGACTTTTACCATGTCTATTGAGGAGTAACCTGGAAGGTTCAATGTAACTATTTATGTTATGACAAATTATAATGGGGCTTCCCAGCTGGTAAAGAATCTGCCTGCAGTGTGAGAGCCCTGGGTTCAGTCCCTGGGTTGGGAAGATCCCCTGGAGAAGGGAGTGGGTAACCACTTCAGTACTCTGGCCTGGAGAATTTCACGGACTGTATAGCCATGGGGTAGCAAAGAGTCAGACACGACTGAACGACTTTCACTTCACTTCTACGCTATAATACATGTATTATAATATACATAATTCATATGATTATATTATGTATTATTTAACATACATAACCTTTAGGAATACATATATGTATAAATTTTGACTACTTTTTATATTTCCTCTTTTTTTCAGGAACTTTATATTCTGAACTTGGGTGAGAGGTTTTCTGTTTGTCCATAAATGTTTCTTGAGTTTCATAAGATTTCTTATAGCCCACATCTTTTATTAGTCTTGGAAAATGTTTACTCTTAACCCTTCAAATATTTTTTCTTTTGTTTTCTATTTCTCCTGTCTTCTCACCATATTGCATATGTCTTTATGTTCTTTTCTATCCTTCTTCCAACTTGTTAATCAACTTTCCTTCTATGTCTAATCTAAATCCATCTATTGAGACTTCAATTTTTGCTACCACATTTGGATCCTTTAATTTACTTTTTAAAATAAATGCCAGGTATCTAGTGAATTTCTCCACCACAACACCTATTATCTTAAACATATTAATTACAGCTATATTAAAGTTCATTTCTAATCACACTGAAAAACAGATCATCTGCAGGTCTGTTTCTATTCTCAGTTTTTCTCTTGGTTCTTTTTCTTGTCATACCTGGTAATATTTTATCAATGGACAGACTTTTTTTATAAGTAGTAGAGTCTCTTGATGCTATATCCTTCTACAAAGAGTTTACTTTATCCTCTTGGTAACTTAAATCCAAACAGGCACTGAACCAGTTCAAGATTACATCAGAGTTTTCCCCGCTTCTATCACCTTTAGCTTGTCCATGCTCCTGACTGTCATCCTCAGAATTTTTACTGGTGTGATGGGACAGCAGCTATAGGCAGGCTACAGTGCATTATAACACGTGGAAGACATTACAATAGGTCTACCCAAGTCATCACGCAATGCAAAAAACCCCACTATTTGGGGTCTAGAATAGCTGTGTGATATACAGGACCCTCATGGACATCAACAGTGACCAAGGAATTCACTTAATCTGCTATGAAGTCAAGGAATGGACTGATAAAAACAATCTATATTGGTATTTCCACTGTCTTACAACCCCACTGTCACCAGGCTAACTGAAAGGATGAATGGACTACTTAAATAACAATTGAGATGAGAAATCTACTCTCAACATGTGGGCACATACAGGGAGGCAATGTCTTCATTCTTACACCATGGCAACTGAGAGGAAGCTAGTTAACACAATCTTGAGTTCACCTTTCCATTGCCAGTGATCAGTCAGGACAATAGCTTGTTTTTTGCCCTTGACACAGAATCTACCTGCAGGACAGCACGCTGTAAAATGGCCCTGGCAGTTGGGTTTGCTGCCCCACGGGGAACAGGATTAGAAAGGGACTTACAGATTTCACTGTCTTCTACCCAGGCGCATGGAAGGCTACTTAGGTAATTAATGTGGGCCCCC
>SJYX01014763.1:0-10728 GCA_006410675.1 Oreotragus oreotragus | reverse complement strand
GACTGCAGCCTACCAGGCTCCTTTGTCCATGGGATTTTCCAGGCAAGAGTACTGGAGTGGGTTGCCATTCCCTTCTCCAAGGAACAACATATAGACCTTCAAATGAATGATTTATAATCCACAGAGTAGCTTTAGAGCATACATAGCATGATCCAGTAAATTTTGTGACGTGAGTAGATCTAATTCAAATGTCAAAATTCATAGTCTTATAGAAAGTTTGGGCCTCCCTGATTGCTCAGTTGGTAAAGAATCACCTGCAATGCAGGAGACCCCAGTTCAATTCCTGGATTGTGAAGATCTGCTGGAGAAGAGATAGGCTACCCATTCCAGTATTCTTGGGCATAGAAAGCTTATTTATTTATTTATTTATTTATTGTGCTATAAATACCTCAGGGCAACTTCACATCTTTCCCCAAACTACAGAGTTCTTCTCTTGGTTTCTCTTATGTTGGAAGTATATGCTTGATAATGAGGATCTCAAGAGTGAAGAGGAAAGGTGAAAAGTTGTCTGCTGGGTCAAACTCTTCTGAGCAGGGCATTCTTAATTCTTAATATTCTTTTGGTTGGGTGTACAGACCTCTGGGAAAGAATCTCAGATGGGGAAGATGGTTTTATCATTCCCAAGTTAGACAGTTTGGTTGGGGAAATAAGTTTTTTTGTTTTTGTTTTTTCTGAGTAAACTTCACAAAATATCATGAAATCACAATGCATTGTACATTTATTCATAAGCCCTTCTTTAGTTTTTCCACAAATGAAAACATTTCCTTACATTGAAACATGAATGGTAATTTAAATCTGGTTTCATGGATAACTCATCTTCAGCCATTTTTTTCCTCAACCTCACCTACTTATTAAATTTAAAGGCAGTGAGAGGGAGATTTACTGTTTCAGTGCTGACCTTTTCCCTCCCTGCATATTATGAAGTTAGTACGGCTCTCATTTGGAAACCTTGCATATACAGGAAGGGAAAAATATCAAGGTAGAACCTTCAAAGCTGATGTGACTAGTGTTTGTTAAATTATATCAAACTTTGGAAAAATACTACTGTACATTTGAAAAAAAAATGTGTTATATTTCCCCCACCAAGGAAAAGTTTGATGAGAACAAGGTACTTAATTTGAAGAAAAGCATTAATGTATGCAGTACAACTAATTTTATTCTCTAAGGCAAAATACTATTTTTTAATGCCACTTCTGTAAGAGCCACATCTTGTAATTTTGGAAGGATGCTGGTAGTAGGCTGATTTAGGGTTGAAGTTTGGTAAATAATATTTCTGACTTATTTCCATTGTGATTTTAAAGAAATTTTCAGTGGGAAAAATCCTATAGGGTTAAAACAGATTTTTGACGAGTGGGTTTATCAAGAATTTAACTTTTAAGGGTGGTACTTTTAGGAGTAATTGAGTTTTATGATGAAAATATAAAATCTAATGGATAATCTGATGGTATTTATGGTAGATGTAGGCAGACAGGGGTAACTGGAATGTTGATATTATCCCATGGTAAAGTATAAGACTACTGAGTTAAATACATCACACACAAAAAAGGTATATTAAATCCCTTTAAAAATTAAAAAAAAATTACTCTAAATCTTAAGCTACTTATTGCTAAGAAGTATAACATAACTATTCTGAAATTATTTTTATTATTATTAATTGTTTTTCCCCTGGACATTGGGTAACAGAAGACAAAGGAAATTGAGGTAAATTAGGCACATGGAAAATAAAAAGCATGTAGTCATTTTTCTTACATTGTAACATATTTTGCACTAAGAGTAAATAAAAATAAACGTAAATTTGAAATAGCAAGCATGCTTGACACTAACCAATTCTTCATACTACTGTAAAACTGTAAATGTAATATTAACTAAGAACTTAGTAATGTTTGATGCACATAGAATAAGTGTAAAATATGTAATGAAATATTTTTAAATTGGTATCTATTTTGATTAACATAGACGTGTACTCTATATTAAAGCACTTTGTAAGTGCAGCAGATATTATCATTATAATGTATAGCTATTGTCTTTAATGATTAAATAGTATAGCCTAATTTAAAAAACCTAACATTTGGCTAAGCGATCATTTTTTTCTATTTTTAAATTAACAACTTCTCTGCTTTATTGCTTTTCCTGAAAGGTTTTTATTTAAAAATTAATGCTAAAAGAAAGCCAATTTTTTAAAAGAATTTCTTTTTATTCCCATTAAACTTTTTTTAACTTTGTAAATTATCTTTCCTTTAGTTTTTAGTGAGTTTTGTTGAATAATAACGTAAGTAGCAGCAGAAATATATGAGATCTTATTGTATGATGTGCAGCTATATGACAGATACTGCTTGCTTAGTCTTTAGAATTTTGAAGGTAACTATTTAATAAACCACTGTTCGTATTCATAAAATAAAATGTTTCCTCCCCAACATGCAAAATTTAAAAAACACACATAAATAACCATTATCATTAGTTCACAAACATATGCTACGGACCATCTACTCTATATTATTTTATAGCTTTTCCAATGTAGTTTAGCTAACATTTTAGAAATATGTATTATTTCTAAATTCATATGCCTGTTTAAACTTCATTATCTCAAATGATACTGACAGAATGTCATGAAACAGTATCATAATATACATATAGACATTATTTTGATGCAATAAACATGTGATTTTTAAGACTTTCTTAATAAACACACATGTTTATTCTTTGCTAAAACATGTTTCTGCAAGTGCCATACCTATATTTTGCAGGTTTTTACTTACCTGATTGTGACAGTCTTGCTGAAAACTTCCTTTGCTTTGAAAGCTCCTTTTAATTAGGAATAAAAGCCCTAACTCATTAAAGCCGTGATTTTTCCTTCTAGGAAACCCCCTCCTTCATCAAATCAATCAACTGTAAAACATGGGTTTGGCACTGAAACATGCATTTTTATATTTTTGCTCCTTACTAACCAGATAACACATGAGATGCAATGCAACTTCCACAAAATAAATCTTACGTTATTGGTGTCTCTGAGCATGAAGCTATGTGACTTGTATTAGATTTGTAGATGCTGCTGGTGTGGCAATTGCATCTTATGTGGGATGTATCTGGTGTTTTATTATTTGTTTTAGAGTGTCATTTCAATGTAATGTGCTGTTCTTTGTGTCTTTGTTGTCTCTTTTTTTTCTTTGTCCCCCCAACAGCATTTTGTCCCGCACAGGGAAGAAGGAAAACCAAGATGCCTCCAATTTGACAGTGCCCATGACCATGTGTCTTTTTCCTGTGCCATTCCCACTCACCCCATCTCTAAGACCGCAGGTCAGTTCCATCAACCCTACTGTTACTCGCTCCCTCCTTTACAGCGTCCTGCGAGATGCACCCTCTGAACGTGGCCTGCAAAGTCGTGATGCTCACTTGTCAGACTACCCTTCTTTGGACTATCAAGGCCTCTACGTGACTTTGGTGACTCTCCTGGATCTAGTTCCTTTACTACAGCATGGCCAACACGGTGAGCATTCAATCAAAGCTTTTGAAAATATACGTGTATGCTTATGGATCCTGGAGACCCTTGCTGTCCTGAAAGGTCTTTGTGTGGCTAAAGCCCTTCTTACACTGAAACTTAATTATAGTTTCTGTCATTTGTTCTATCATTTTTTGCTGTTTTATGGGCAGAGGGATGTTATCCAAGTGGGTCTACACTGGGGGCAATGGGCTTGAGAAAGGAGGAAAACTATAAAAGGAACTTTCTTATTCACCCCGACCTGCTTATCAGGGAGACTGGTTGAAATTATGGTTTGGAGGTTGTTTTAAAAACTAGTCCACCCCCAGAAAAATGTAAGAGGTGGAGCTTGAAGGACACGTCAAGTCTACTAACTAATTCTGTAATTTTGGGGAGCAAATCACAGAATCTCCCTGGGACTAATTTTTCCTGTCTCCTAACCCAGGAGGCTAGATAAGAAGAAATCTCTAGGAACTTTTCCAGATTTAACTATCAGTGGTTTTTAGAAAATGTTGACCACATGGTACAGTGTATAGTGGTGCTATATGCTGTGTATAGTATATGCATGCTGTGTATGGTGTATATTATACATGTATTAGTGATGCTTTATGACAGAAGCCCAAGAGCATGCTTCTTTGCTTAACTCTTCCCCTTTCTGCAGTCTTTAGTCAATTTCATTAGCTTTCATGCTTACCAGATTCTTCTAACCCATAAAAAGGAGCTCAGTAGTATCTACTGCTTAAGTATTAAATATAGTAAGTCCTCTACATATGAATGAGTTATGTTCTAAGAGCACATTTGTGAGTCTAGTGTGTTCATTAGTCCAACAGAGTTAACCTAGGTACCCAACTAACACAGTCATAGCTATATAGTGCTGTACTGTAATAAGTTTATAATACTTTTCACACAAACAATACATAAAAAACAAACACACAGATATAAAGGGAGCATTTTAAATCTTATTAAACAGTACCTTGAAAAGTACAGTAGTACAGTACCACAGCTGGCATGCAGGGGCATGTTCACATATTTGAAAATTTGTAACATGAAAGTTTGTATGTAGGGGACTTACTGTATTATATGTGGGAGAAAAAAGATTTTTTTTTTTTTGCAGCAAATGAGCTTTTAATATGTCAGTTGTCTTATCTTTAAAAGCACTGATAATTTGGTCCATGGAGGTATGATAACCAAAGTTTCACTGCACAAAAAGTTGAAATTTGGGAAATGGATTGGTGGTGGTGGGGGTTATTTTGTCTTTTAGTTATGGCTAACTCTCCTAAAAGAATGCTCCATGGTTTATTTAGTAAGATGTGTTCTTAAACAAACATATAAAGTCTGCTTTTAAAAAAATGGTGAAATAATGATTATTAATTTTTTATATTTGCAATTCTGTATTACAGTGAATATTAAAAAATGTAGAAACTTGTGAGTTTGTTTATTGTACAATTTTGCTGCTGTTTTAAGCCTAGTCACTTTTGTTGTGATCCTATCCCAGCTGAAAACTTAAAGGTGATGTCTCTCTGAATATGATATTGCTGGAGCTTACTGTGGTGATGAACTTGCCAGTGCTTTACCTTTGTGACTGCCTGTCTGACCCTGGGATGGGCCACTTGTTAGGGCTCCTTGATTAAGATAAAAGCATTCTGTTTGGTATCTTACAGCCCATCCAACTGCAATTCACGTGTAAATTGTGATAATTTCAGGGAAGATGATTTATATTTTTACTCTTTAAATGCACAGCTATTTTGTGACCTTCCTCTTTCCTATTATTTATGGGCTGTGTTCTTATTCTGCATAACAGACCTTAGAAGGTAGGAAAAACTCACTAGACCATCCCTTAGAGGTTCATAAAACAGTACAACGCTGCTTTGGTCGATCTGAACAGCATCAGAATTTCCAAGGAAGCTGGAAGCAGGGAATTCTGGTTCCTGAGCTGAAACTTTTGAACAAGAATGACTGAGGGGTGGGTCCTGAGGATCTGAATTTTTAAGTAGCTCTCTGGGTGACTTTTCTATGAGCTGAGTTGGAGAACCCTTGCCTTCAGGGCTGGAGGCTATGTCCTCGCATGGGGCAGTGTAGTGTAGTGTACCCAGCAGAACTGCATTTTTGTTGTGGCTCAGCTGCTTACTCTCACGTGATCTCGGGCAAACACTTCCATTTTCAGGCCTCAGCCTCCTCATATGAAAATTACTCTGGGGGGCTTCAGGCTCCTTCCCTTGCCAGTGTTGTGTACCTAGACTAAAATGCAGCTGAGGTGTCTATGGTGCACAGCCACAGTCAATTCATAGTAAAACACTTGTGAATTTTCTGTTTCATTGGTCTGAGCCCAAGATCGACTGACCCTCACCTCCCACTGTGCAGTGTGTCTCTCTGCTGTCAGTCGAGGGGGCAAATTAACTCTAATTATAATTAGAAATAACATCAAAATAGCACTAAGAAGCTCAATCTGCTACCAGACAAACAAATCTAATCATTTCTTTTATAAAGGATACGAAAATGATCAAAGTTTTCATTGTCAAGACTTGGCTGATGACGTGAGATGCAGAAATCTGAAAATATATACTCATATACTCAGTGTGATGTGGTTTGGTCTCCTTGCNTAAGAAGCTCAATCTGCTACCAGACAAACAAATCTAATCATTTCTTTTATAAAGGATACGAAAATGATCAAAGTTTTCATTGTCAAGACTTGGCTGATGACGTGAGATGCAGAAATCTGAAAATATATACTCATATACTCAGTGTGATGTGGTTTGGTCTCCTTGCGTTCTAAAGCTAAATAGTTATGATTTTGGAATGTCTATTTTTACTCCTTGTGCAGGTAATAATAGTAACAGTATTCATATACATTGTGTGCTATGTTAGGTACTTTACGTTTTGTTCGTTTAAACCTAACAATCCTAATTAAGTGAGGTAGGTATTGTTCCTATCACTTACAAATGTCGATAGAAACATTACTACTAGGGGGCACGTCCTTCTGTGATATTTGATAACTAAGTGCACAGGGTCGTGCAGTATTAGTTTACAGCTTCCTTTCGTTGGTGTTTGCTGAATCTGCCACTGTGCTGGAAGATGCCAATTACCTCATTGCCTGAGACTTCAGATGTAGGAAGATTGTTCAGTTGATGGAGCAGAAATAGCCTGGTTTTATTTCCAGCCTTGCCCTTGAGTTTTCTGAAACTTCCCGTGAGAAAATAATTTAACATCTTTGTGCCACAGTTATCTTGTATAAAATGTAATGGAGGTAAGAATGCTGGAGGGATTTCAAGATTCGTTATCATGTGAAAGTGCTTTTGATTTATGAAATCAGGGAGTAATATGTCTGAAGATGGATAAAGTGTTGAGGAAAAGCTCATGTCATAGATATGGGTGACCTTTGAGTAACTCAAGGAGTTAGAGGCACTGACCACCTTCCCTCGCCCTCACCCCGCAAACAGTAAAAAATCAGAAATTTCTGCTGCTGTCTCTGCCTCAAAAACAAAGGATTTGATAAATGACTCACCCAAGGGCAGGGAGCTGAAACCGTTTGGAGAGAATCAAGACTCAAATCCTAGTTCTTTGGGTTCCATTTGTTGTGATCTCTAATTGACCACAAACTTCCTCCTACACTTAGTTTAAAGATCTGTAAAATGAAGATGAAAAAATAGTCAAAAGTGTTAGTTGCTCAGTTGTGTCTGACTCTTTGCGACCCCATGGAACTGTAGCCCTCCAGGCTCCTCTGTTCATGGAATTCTCTAGGTGAGAATACTGGAGTCAGTATCCATTCCCTCCTCCAGGGGATCTTCCCGACCCAGGGTTTGAACCCAAGTCTCCTACATTGTAGGTGGATTCTTTACCGTCTGAGCTACAGATACTATAATTATTGAAAAAAAAAATCCATGTACAAAAATGGACCCAACACAGTTCAAACCTGTGTTGTTCACAAGTCAACTGTATTTATATTTTTTAATCCTGTCATTCATCAAATACTGTGCAGGTGCTATACAGAACTCTTAAAAGAAGGGAGTGATAGTTGCTTGCAATTTAAACCAGTTCATAAAAGCTTAAAATGTAAAGTTAGCTTTTTTGTTAAATGCAGGATATTCAATGACTGATTACTTGATTTTGTTTTGTAGACCTTGGACAGTCAATCTTTTATACAACTACGTGTTTGCTCCCCTTTCTCAGTGATGATATTCTGAGTACTTTGCCCTACACGATGATATCAACCTTAGCTACCTTTCCTCCGTTTCTGCACAAGGATATTATTGAATATCTTAGCACATCTTTTCTACCAATGGCTATACGTAAGTTCAGTCTTAACCTAATACTAGAGTATTTTTATGTGTTGTATGATGTGTGAATGGAAATTGCTTTTGCTGTTTTAGGTTTGTAGATTTTCAAGATTATAATCACTGCTGTATACATGCGCTTTGATTAAAATTCAGTCGCTTAGCATGAATAGTACGGTGAACATCAAAGACATGAAAAGACAATAATACCTTAGAATTATTTTATGCACATAGTTTGATCTTATAGGATAGGAAGAAAGAATGAGTCAAAGCACAGTCTACATTTCCTACATATAAATTAGAGTATTTTTTGCAACTTTAGAAAAAAGGATGGAGCAAAATCTTGTCTGGGATGTAGAAATTCTTATCTTTTGCATCTGAAGGCAGCAGGGTGTGCTGGGAAGAACAATGGATAGAGTCAGGGTATCTAGATATTCTGTAGTCTCACTTCTGTCCGTAATCTGCTCTGTGAGATTGGGCAGCTCATATAGTTAAACCTCATCTCCAGGATGATGATAGTATCAGCTTTCCCTCACAAGAACATTGTGATGACATAGTGAGTCAAAGTTTATGAGAACACTTTGAAAAAAGCAAAAGCTTCTAACTCATGTGCCAGGCACTATTATGAACATGGATTCAATTTGAATTCTGCTTCATTCTTATAAACTTATTTCTGCAGGCTTATTATCCAGATGTGATAACAGAGAGAAAAAAAGAAGTTGGGTTGTAATTTTTATGATCAAAATCCTTCTAAAGTATTTTTTAAAAGAAATACGTGATTAATCTATGTTTCAGTAGATAATCTGAAAAAATTATGGATTTAGGAATCAAACAGATATAGATTTAAATCATAGCTGTGCTACCAACTAGCTGTATGAGCTTAGGCAAGTCACCTAACCTTTCTGTTTGCAAAGTGAGAATAGTGATAATACTGCCTCATAAGGTTGTTGTGACAATTGAGATGACTGGAGCATTGGTAGGGTGCTGGCGTAATGCCTAGTGTTCAATAAATGTTGGTTTACTTCTCTCCTTCTCTCAACTCTCATTCTATAAGAATGCCTGTGTTGGTCACATTTAGTTCCTAGAGATCAGTTTTTACTGTTTTAACGTTATACACTTAACGATTGTATTAAAGTTGCCCCTTTGTAATAGCAATTGGTAAACAAACGTATCTTTGAGCCACATTTGCTTGTTTTACACTTGAATTTAATTTTAGCTGTGGAATTGTAATTTTCATGTCTTTAAAACAGAGTCTGACTTCTGCCTAAATTATATAGCTATTAAAAATGAGCAGACTGATTATACTGTTCAAGTAATAGAATATTTAATTATGTTTTAGAATATTTAATTTAGTTCTCTTTTTTCATTCTGTGTAACTCTATTGACAAGTACTCATGGATACAGCCTTAGAATTGTATAGTTGTATTTTTTTTAGAAGTATGTTGACAGTTAAACTTAAGCAGAGACTTTAAAAAGAAAAGAATAGTAGGTGGGTCTGTATCTTTCTGAGCGTAACTCACTATATCCTTCCTCCTTAGAAATAATAATTTTGGAAGAGGTACTACATATATCAGGCCCTTGGGGTTATACTTAGAAGTGTCCTTAGAATTGTATAGTTGTATTTTTTTTAGAAGTATGTTGACAGTTAAACTTAAGCAGAGACTTTAAAAAGAAAAGAATAGTAGGTGGGTCTGTATCTTTCTGAGCGTAACTCACTATATCCTTCCTCCTTAGAAATAATAATTTTGGAAGAGGTACTACATATATCAGGCCCTTGGGGTTATACTTAGAAGTGACTGAGCATGTGATAACTGGCAACTTGTTTCTTCATCCTAGACTATTAATTTCTACTTAATTAGAAATGTACTCTAATGCATAGCCTGTAGTCACGTTGGAATCCTTACTTATTTAAATGTGTGAGCCTTGGCAACTGAGGGAAACAAAATAGTAAGTTGAGTTTCTAGGATCTGTGTGAAAATTGTAATGCTTGTTAGTGAAGTAGCTTGGTATTTATTTAAAGGGTAAGGACAAATCATTTCTGTTTCTGGGACCCTACTTTTCTTTAACTGTGAAGGAGAGGTCTAGAAAAAATGTTCCATCTCTAAGGTTATTTCTAGCTTAATTATTCTAGGTTAAATAACATCAATCTTTTTTTTATGTAATAGGCATATCTTCCTTCAGTGCAATCACTGAACTGGTTCATTTATTTGGTTGCTCTGGTTTTAGTCTCTTAGTTTTGACGGTTTCATTTCTTGTCACCATTCCTGAGATCCAACAGTAACCAATCTTTGTCATCTTTCAATCTTTGAGAATAAGTTGTGGTACTCACCATTAAAGCCAAATTCTGTTAAATGATTCAGGTGTTTCTTTTGTCCTTATTTTTTCCCAGAGTAGATAAAGATAAAAAGGACACAGACCCAAAGATGGAGGGAATTGGGCTCCAGATTAATCATGTCAAACTGAATCGATGTGAGAATGTGTGTCTGTTGCTTGCACCCATGTTGGTTTTATTTTGGGAAGTTGTTTCCGTGTTCAAAATTTCTGACCAGAACTAGAGGGGAGCATTTAATCTCTATGGGAATATTTTTATTTAAGGCCTGAGATGAAGGGCACTGCATTTTCTGAGTACCCGATAAAGTCTTTAAGACAAAAAAGCTTTTACCTCTTTGGTACGGTATTTGCAAGGTCAAATGTAATACATGGACAGTTTTTCAGGTGTTAAATGATGATATCCTTAAGGACTTAGGAGATGGAACTCTGAACTCTCAAGTAGACCTAATGAGGTATTGAGGCTCTTTCAGTTGAAAAGCCCTGTATGTATATCAGTTAAATCTATTATGCCATTTTTGTCAATAAACCAAGTACTGTGCTTTTATTTTAAATAACTCCTTTGAGGTGCTGCAAAGCAAAGTGTAATTTATTATAAAAATTTCTTTGACATAACCTTTTTTTGTTAATGCCTTGTATATATATTAAGAAATA
>SJYX01014762.1:429533-477869 GCA_006410675.1 Oreotragus oreotragus | reverse complement strand
GGGGGGCGGGTGCTAGGGTCCCGTGAGGAAGACTATTTCCGCTCTTATGCCCCGGAAAATTCGCTCCGCACCGAATCTCCTCTCTCGCCTGGCGGCGTCACCCACTGGCCTCTGGGGCTGCCACACTTATCTCCCGTTTCTCGCCACCCAAAAGCTCAGTGCAGCCCGGCTTCCCTTGTTCTCCCGGCTGGTCGCCTCCTGCGTCTTCCACTCGCGGGCCCCGGCGGGGGATTAGCTCTGGCGCCCTAATCCCCCTCCCCCCAATATCATTCAGCTTTCCATTCTTCACACAACCCTTGGCTTGCCTCCCTTCACCCGGCAGAAAAAGCATCACAGCTGCGATCAACCGGAGGGACCTCGTTTCTTTTCTTTCTGCCACTTTATTCTTGAAGCGAGGGTGAAATTATGGACCCGGGACTTTTTCTGAGTTTGAGAGACTGGTTAAACACGGGAGTAGGGGTGGTAGACTGAGATCATAGAAACGTCCACGGGTTTTCGGTGCTGTGTGGTCTGGGTATTGTTCTGGTACTTCCTCTTCTTTCCCGTGTGGTCCGTACTTGTGTAGCTCATTGTTTCTGGGAACTCTTAGATGTGTACAGGCTTTGAGATTGGGACGAAGGTCTGAGAGACTTAAGAAAATCCTTTCACGTCCCTTTGTCTCTGACAACTTCCTCTGACAAGAGAGGTTTATAGTAATGGAATTATGGAATGGATGAAGAAATAAAACATCTGAAACTGTCTTTAGGGAGTAGGCAGTGTTGGGAAATGATTCCTTTGGGAAGTGAAGTATTGTAACTACAGGTGAATTACTGTAGTTTAGTAATATACGGGGAGGTTTGTTGAGTGGACAAGAAAGAGAACAGTCAGAAGAGTAAATGTTACCTGGCCTTTTTGGACAGAGAATCAGGCTGACCTGGAATCACTCACATTCAGTGTACATCTCACATGATGTTTTTCTGCATTTTCATTCGAAGGATGAAATTGTAAGACAGACAAAAGTTTCAGGAAACTTGCCAACTAAGCGTAGAGGATGAAATCGTTACCTAAGAGTCTTCAGTTTAATCTTTTCCTTAATCTCTTTTTATACTTATGGAGAAAATATTTTAATTTACCCACAAAGGTCAAGACAGGAAGTGTTTGGGGAGAGTTTAAATTCAGAGCTACAACGTTACTACAGCGCCAGGAGTGGAGAAAATCAAGTAGTTTATGTTTGTGTTTACTTTAATAGAACTTTATGTTGCCCTGATGTAGAGAGACCCGGATAGCTTAATTTATGATGGTTTCATATTCAGTACTACTCTGAAAGTCCAGACTATTGTTAGAATTACCAAATAGACATTTGACAGTTAACAGAAATCTTCAAAGGAAAATCCAAATACTGAAGAATTGAGTGGAGGATAGCCTTTTGCCATTGCAGTCAGCTCTTTATCATTTTGCTGTTCACTTTTAGGTTGTGTGAGTAATTGTTGGAAGGAGTTCTTTTGTAGTTTGTGCTTTAAAATTGTACCACTGTATCCTGTTTTTATACTTATATTTTAATTTGTAGTTTATCTGTACTGGTGGTTCTAAAATAATAAGAAAACGTATTGCTTTATTAAGCATATCTGTTTGTGTTGATTGGTATTAACTGGGAACCAAAGTTTTCTGAAAATGTCTGAGAAGAACAATAAGAATGAGGGAGGGAACACCACTCCTTCTACAGTGTTTGTGATTAAAATGTTTGTTTGTAAACAAAAAGCCACTCTTACTATGATGTGAAGTGTTAATTTTTGTTGTTGTTCATTCTCCGAGTCTGTATCTGACTCTTCATAACCCCATGGAAGTGTTCATTCTGGAATACAAATGAGAAGGGACTGCAAATGATACTTGTTAATGAGTTTCATTATCTGAGTATTTTTAAAAATCATGTACCCCTTAATGACCTAATTCACAAGTAATAAAGCAATAAACTATTTGGTCTTTCATGAAATAATACACTTATTGCTAATTCATTGAAAACATTTAAAATATTTACTTTCGGTGGGTAAAAGATGTAGATAAGATAAACAGACTTTCAATATCTAAAAATTTACATCACATTTTTTTAATTCTCAAAATCTCAGAAGGTTTTTAAAAGACTGATAATTATATAATTGTAAGTAGGTAGCTTTGAGGATTTTTCTGAGTGTAGGAAATTTCTGTAGCAAAATATAACAACTAATTTCAAGTTAGCTATGGTTAATACAAAACATGAAAGATTATTTTCTTTTGCTTGGCCACTTTTTTGGCGGGGATAACTAAAACTTTTTTGCTTAATTATTTGAAGTCTTTTTATAAGGAATATTCTTGCGTATTATGCTTTTGGATGTTGTAAGTGCCGTCCACACACTTTAAATCTCACACTCAAAACAGTAAAAAGCAAAACAAAATATTTTTTTAAGTTAAATCAGGGAAGAAGAATACCTATTAGGCATCTCTATAGCATCCTGTGAAATAGCCAAGTAGATGACTGTTGGATAAGAGTTTAGAAAAGATATGCAGATGTGAACATTGTTTTTGTTGTGTCACTTTGGCATTAGATCTACACAGTAATAACCCTTATAAGTTAAAATAGTGTATACTAAATTGTTTTAGTCTTTTAATTGAAACTCATTCGAATACTTGTATATTACTTGTAGTACACTTTGTTTTGTGGCAACTTTTGATAATTTCCTTTAAAATTTAAAAATGATTATTCAATGTGTCCTGTATGTCAGGTGCACTGAGCTAGATGTTTTTTACCTCTGTTACTTCTAATTTTCACAATTCTATTTTGAGGAAAGCTAGGGCCTGACAAGTATTCAAGTTGCACAGCTAGTACATTGGGAAGCCAAGATGCCAATCTGCATTTTTTTTTACTCCACTCTATCATTCTGGTCTGTTTTTAGCGTTACATAGCATACAAGCTCATAAAATGTGAAAAAGAGCTTTTCTAAAGTTCTTTATCCCGCGTGTTTTATTTTGCTTTTGCTATGGAGAGAATATAGCTGTCCTTCATTTTAAGTACTGTAGTACTATCTTAACATAGTGACATTAATGACAGACATGTGTCTGGCTAACCCTTGAATCCAGGTTTAGATTTTTTTCAGTTAAGCCTCTCCACTTTATCATACTCTTAGCTCCATTATAAGAATGTAGTACTATTGGAGGAAAATTCTATCTTATTTGGATTTATTAAAAAGTATAACCTAAGAAAAGTATAGTAGTAACATTCACTGACATTCTCATACTATTTTACAGTTTAATCAGTGCCTAGAGAAGTTAAGAGTCACATAGTTAAGTGATAAGTTACAGTTTGGGTATTTTGAAACACTGGGCATTATTTTAATTTTTTTCATTACACATCGCTGCTGCTCTGATCCGGGAAGGCAATGGCACCCCACCCCAGTACTCTTGCCTGGAAAATCCAATGGACGGAGTAGCCTGGTGGGCTGCAGTCCATGGGGTCGCTAACAGTCGGACAGACTGNCTGGGCATTATTTTAATTTTTTTCATCACACATCGCTGCTGCTCTGATCCGGGAAGGCAATGGCACCCCACCCCAGTACTCTTGCCTGGAAAATCCAATGGACGGAGTAGCCTGGTGGGCTGCAGTCCATGGGGTCGCTAACAGTCGGACAGACTGAGCGACTTCACTTTCACTTTTCTCTTTCATGCATTGGAGAAGGAAATGGCAACCCACTCCAGTATTCTTGCCTGGAGAATCCCAGGGATGGGGGAGCCTGGTGGGCTGCTGTCTCTGGGGTCACAGAGTCGGACACGACTGAAGTGACTTAGCAGCAGCAGCAGCTGCTCTGATAAATCTATAATACTGAAGTTTGCTTGATTAGGTTGTAATATTGTTTTACCTGCTTCATTTTACTTCTTCATTTTGTCCAAAATAAGAAAAATCATAAACTGTTTTGTGGTAGAAAGAACATAACTGCATTGGGAGTTACCAGAACTTGATTTAGTTAATCTCGATTTTTGTCAACCAACTGACTATAGCATTGGTCATTTCTTTTTGGTTTGGTCATTTATCTCCTCTGTAAGAAAAAGAAGTTAAAATCAATTACTGAGGTTCCTTTTATTCCAGATCCTGTGAATCTAATTTTTTATCAAAAGCTGACCTTGGTCATTTCTTCTTAAATAGCCACTCCAGTATTTGTTAAAGTTTGTAGGCTCAGTCACACAGTTTAGTTAAGACTGCAGTAATGACCCTTTTTTCCCTTAAGGTTTTATCTTCTAATTTAAAGAACATTCTACATAGTAAATAACTGTGTTTTCCAAGTTGGTACATGTGGAAAATGTTATATATATTTTCCAGTGGATGAGAGTCACTTGTTTCACTCTGTTTGAAAGGCCTTGCAATGAATGGGAGAACTAGTAAAAGTAAGGAATTTTGTTTTTAACACTTTAGAGATTAGTTTGAAAGCAGTTACCTATTACCTAACATTACTATAGAAAATCGAAATTAGAAGTGTGCTTTTTAGGCTCATTCAGACAATCTGTTCTTTTTCAAATAGTGTTACTGATGTTTCTTTATTTTACAATCGTAGGTGCTTTTGAAGTGCAGTACATTGTGTCATGTACTTACATTGTATTCACTCGTTACTTAAAAATAAACATATGTTGGTATCTTGCTACAGTATACATAAGATAAACAGCTAGGTACTGGCTGCTGCTGCTAAATCGCTTCAGTCGTGTCCGACACTGTGCGACCCCATAGACGGCAGCCCACTAGGCTCCCCTGTCCCTGGGATTCTCCAGGCAAGAACACTGGAGTGGCTTGCCATTTCCTTCTCCAAGGCATGAAAGTGAAAAGTGAAAGTGAAGTCGCTCGGTAGTGTCCGACTCCTAGCGACCCCATGGACTGCAGCCCACCAGGCTCCTCTGTCCATGAGATTTTCCAGGCAAGAGTACTGGAGTGGGTTGCCATTGGTAGGTACTGGAAATTATGCTTAATTCATTAAGTCATTAAATTTTTTTAACTTGGCAGAAACTTTACAAAATGTATAGTTGATATTTAAGTCCTACATTATAAGATATAATCTATTTCTATATTGAAGATTTTCATTCATTAAAGCAATATTTCTGTTAGAAGTATCCTTACTTTTAAAGTCATGTCTTCATGTTCTAGGCCATTTGTCAGTTTTTAGCTGTTGATGTTGTTTTTTAATCTTAATTTAAAAAATTTTTCTATTTTCATCTTCAGAGTTGTATCTTTTCAAATTTTGGTATCATTTTTCTTGCAGATTAATGAGTACTTTTTTTTATTCCTAGCCCTTAGATTACTGTTTCTCTACTGGTGACAGATTGGAAACTAAATTAAAAATTTCAGTAATCTAACTAGTACTGTGGTTTTGCAAGGGTATTTTTAGATGTCCAAAATAAAATATTCCGTTACACTAGGAAAATCCAAGGGAGGGAGGAAGAAGAAAGAATGCCCTTAAACTGACCAAATTTAGCTGCTTGTGCAGAGTTGCCTTTACACTGTTTTCCTAGTTAATATCCAAGAATTCATAAATTCTTAGATCAGACCCCCACCCAAAAATCACCTCAGAAAAATGAAGCCATCCAACTGTGGTTTGTTTTTTTTCCAGCTGGTGGTTTTATATCTTACTGCACTGGGACCCATTTGATAAAAAGATTTTAACTTAATAATAGCCACTAACAGTAGGTGGTAGTATTGAACTACACAGTAGTATTTGCGCTTGATTCATGTTGCTTAATTATATAACGTTAAAAAATATATGTATTTAAATGCAATAAATCCAAAACAGATTTGCATTAGCTCTTGAAGACTATTTCTGTTAAAAGAGTGGCAATGCTGGCTAGTTATTTTCAGCACATATCAAATAACTATTTAGTAGGCATGTGATTTAAAGCTATAGGTAAGTAATCTCTTTATTCCATAATCATATTTCCTCTAATTTAATTTTATGGTATTTTGTTGTCTTTATTAAGCCTCATATTTGACAGTTGTAATCAGGTGGAAATATAATTAATTTAATCCATTTTGCTGTCTTTTAAGTTTCTATGAAGTAAAAGTCACCTATTTATATAAACAAGGATTTAGTCAGTTATGAAACAGATATTGGCTGTGTTTTCTGTCATTTTTGTCCTTGATCCCAGGAGTTTCTAGTAAAAACTAAAAAAGGGAAATAGAACACTGTGAAAGTAAATAGTATATTGATCTTATGCATTACTTTGGTGCTAAGACACAAGTCATATCTAATAACAAGGAAGTGAAGATAGGCAATATATCAAATGCCTGCCCAGTTTTATATTATCAGATATACCACCTGTTACGATATTTGCTGATGAGCGAAACTTTCTGATCAACTGAAGTATGCAGGCAGATATAATTTCACAATCATTTAAAAATAAAAAATGGAAAAGCATTCTCAGTTTCTTACTTGTAATTTGCAATAGTAAGAATACGCCGTAAGGTAAGGTAAGGTGAAGTCGCTGTCGTGTCCCACTCTTTGCAACCCCACAGACAGTAGCCTACCAGGCCCTTCATCCGTGGGATTTTCCAGGCAAGAGTACTGGAGTGGATTGCCATTTCCTTCTCCAGAGGATCTTCCCGACCCAGNTAGTAAGAATACGCCGTAAGGTAAGGTAAGGTGAAGTCGCTGTCGTGTCCCACTCTTTGCAACCCCACAGACAGTAGCCTACCAGGCCCTTCATCCGTGGGATTTTCCAGGCAAGAGTACTGGAGTGGATTGCCATTTCCTTCTCCAGAGGATCTTCCCGACCCAGGGATTGAACCCAGGTTTCCTGCATTGTAGGCGGACGCTTTACCGTCTGAGCCACCAGGGAAGTCTATGGCTATTCTTGGAGAAGGAAATGGCAACCCACTCCAGTATTCTTGCCTGGAGAATCCCAGGGACAGGATCCTGGTGGGCTGCTGTCTATGGGGTCACATAGAGTCGGACACAACTGAAGTGACTTAGCAGCAGCATGGCTATTCTGAGCAGCTTTGAGTTTGTTTTACTGTATGCAAAATGAAAGAATTTATGTGACAGGAAGGACAGGCAAAAAGAAAGCAGTAAAATTTCTAGATTAGGGCAGGCTTTTAAATGTAGAATACCTCTTATTTTATGCTTCCCTGTAGGGAAGATCATTGCCAACTGCTTTTATTCTGAATTGCAGTTACCGATAAAGAGCCAGATTTGTTTTATTTTTTGTCTTTTTTGCTTTGTTCAGATGGGTGGGGTGAAGAAAAAGAGAAGAGATTTACAGTTCCTTGAAAATTAACAATGTAATGTTAAGTATAAATGTTAGTTAACTACAGTTCTCTGTTGGAATATGTTATCCTTTTCTTGTCATCTTATTTTTTGAGCCATATCTATATATTTTAATGTTCTAATTTTGAAATTAATTTGAGTAAGGAGAGTGAAAACATTAAGATGATATCTTTAGGGTTTTATAGAAAGGAATAATTTCTTAACTAGGAAACACATGCATAAGTATTTTATATATACATATACATGTGTATCTGTGTGCCTGAGGGTAGATTGTCTCTCTGTATCTCCATTGTCTCAACTCTAAGGTTCCTTCCAGCGTGGAGATTGTATGATTCTCTCAAAATAAATCTCCCAAGTTGCTGTGAGTTGGAGATTAGATATTCAATTTATTGCCAGTGTTCTTAACATTTGTTTCTATTACAGTAAACACAAAACAGCCTTTGTGACCTGACCCTATATTTATTTATTTATTAAATACTACTATATATAAATATTCTTTATTTTATATACACTTTATTTCATTTTTGGCTGTATTGAGTCTTTGTCGCTACATGGGCTTTTCTCTAGTTGCAGCCAGCAGGGGCTACTCTTTAGTTGCAATGTGGGCTTCTCATTGCAGCGGCTTCTCTTGCTATGGAGCATGGACTTTAGGGCATGGGCTTCAGCAGTCTCAGCACATGGGCTCAGTAGTTGCGGCTCCTAGACTCTAGGAGGAGGAGGGGACGACAGAAGATGAGATGGCTGGATGGCGTCATCGACTCGATGCACATGAGTTTGGGTGAACTCCTGGAGTTGGTGATGGACAGGGAGGCCTGGCGTGCTGTGATTCATGGGGTTGCAAAGAGTCGAACACGACTGAGCGACTGAACTGAACTGAGCTGAAACTCTAGAGCACAGGCTTAATAGTTATGTCACTGGAGCTTGGTTGCTCTGCAGCATGTGGGGTCTTCTCAGATCAGGGATCAAACGTGTGCCTCCTGCATTGGCAGGTGGATTCTTTACCACTGAGTCACCAGGGAAGCCCCTCTGAACCTATATGTGTATATCTGTTTACAGATGTGGTTGTTGTTCATTTGCCAAGTCTTGTCCGACTCCATTTCCCAGAGTTTGTCTAAGTTCATGTCCAGTGAATCGGTAGACCGTCCAACCATCTCATCCTCTGTTGCCCTCTCCTCCTTTTGTCTTCAATCTTTCCCATTTTCAGGGTCTTTTCCTATGACTCAGCTTTGTGCATCTGGTTGCCAAAGTATTGAAGCTTCAGCTTTAGCATTAGTCTTTCCAAAGAGTGTTCAGGATTGATTTCCTTTAAGATTGACTGGTTTGATCTCCTTGTTTTCCAAGGGACTCTCAAGAGTCTTCTCTAGCACCACAGTTCGAAAGCATCAACTCTTTGTCGCTCTGCCTTCTTTATTGTCCAGCTTTCACATCCGTACATGACTACTGGAAAGATCATAGCCTTGACTATATGGACCTTTGTCGGCAAAGTGATGCCTTTGCTTTTTAACACGCTGTCTGGGTTTGTCGTAGCTTTCCTGCCAAGAAGCAATCATCTTCTGATTTCATGGCTGCAGTCACCATCCACAGTGATTTTATAGCCTAAGAAGAGGAAATCTGTTGCTGCTTCCACCTCTTCCCCTTCTATTTACTGTAAAGTGATGAGACCAGATGCCATGATCTTAGTTTTTTCAATGTTCAGTTTTATGCTGATTTTTTCACTCTCCTCTTTCACCCTCATCAAGAGACTCTAGTTCCTTTTTGCTTTCTGCCATTAGAGTGGCATCATCTGTATATCTGAGGTTGATATTTCTCCTGGCAGTCTTGATTCCAGCTTGCTTGTGCTTCATCCAGCCCAGCATTTTGCATGATGTGCTCTGCATAGAAGTTAAATAAACAGGATGACAATAAACAGCCTTGTTGTACTCCTTTCTCAATCCTCAACCAGTTAGTTGTTCCATACAGGGTTCTAACTGTTGCTTCTTGACCCGTATACAAGTTTCTCAGGAGACAGGTAAGATGGTCTGGTATTCCCATCACTTTAAGAGCTTTCCACAGTTTGTTATGATCCACACAGTCAAAGGCTTTAGTGTAGTCAGTGAAACAGAGGTAGATGTTTTTGTGGAATTCTCTTGCTTTCTGTATGATTCAGCGAATGTTGGCAGTTTGATCTCTGGTACCTGTGCCTTTTCTAAACCCAGCTTGAAAATCTAAAAGTTCTCAGTTCACATAATGCTGAAGCCTACCTTGGAGGAGTTTAAGCATAACCTTACTAGCAGAGGAAATGAATGTAATTGTCTAGTGGTTTGAACATTCTTTAGTACTGCCCTTCTTAGGCATTGGGATGAGGATTGACCTTTTCCAGTCATGTGGCCATTGCTGAGTTTTCCAAATTTGCTGACATACTGAGTGCAGCACTTTAATAGCATCAAATATGTTATATCTGTCTGAATGATTTTTGCCAAGGAATGAGGAATAGGTACGATTGTGTGATATCCTGGAGTTTAGTGTGTTGATTCAGTTTTTAATATTTTTGGAATTTATATATTTGTATAAAGAGAACCTATTTTAAAGCACTAGCTTTAAAGTCTGAGTTTGTACCTTGGCTTTGCCATTTACCATCTGTATGACCTTAGTGTGCATGTGTGCTTGGTTGCTCAGTTGTGTCTGACTCTTTGTGACCCCGTGAACTGTGTCTCACCAGGCTCTTCTGTCCATGGGATTCTCCAGGCAAGATTATTGGAGTGGGTTGCCGTTTTCTCCTCCAGGGGATCTTCTCAACCCAGAGATCAAACCTGGGTCTCCTGAGTTGGCAAGCACATTCTTTAACACTGAGTCATGTGGGAAGCCCTGTATGACCTAAGACAAGTCATTTAATCTCTCAAAGTCTCAAATTTTCAATATCTAAAAAATGGGTATAAAACCTACTACACTGGATCATAAAGATTAAATTCTGTGATGTTTTTATAACATTGAGCAAACATTGCATGATTTATTGTATGATAAGGGCTCAATAAATGATGCCTATTATTATATTACTTTCTGGAGTGAAAGTGGTTTTGAGTAGACTTTTCGTAGATCATTGTTTTAAATGCTTTAAAGGAATATACTATTTAACGGAAAAGGTATTATAAAGGAAAGAAGGTAGCTAATGATTTATTTTCATCTGATTCAATTTTATATGTTGAGTTTATTGGACAGGAACACCTATGAATTTTAATCAGTGTAGTTGAACCTATGAAGTTTAATCAGTAATAATTTGATGATGTTTATATGGAGTTTATACTGTAACCATTATTGTGTTCACTGTTAGGCAGATGTGGGTAAATGTCTCCTAAGATGAAAATCTGGAACCAAATTGTAAGTTGACATTTGAAACAGTCAGCTCTTACCCAAGAAACTGTCATTCTTTTTTTTTTTTTTCTGGTTTGTAGAAAATAAAGCTATGGCATGACTGAACATGGAAAAGTAAGTAGAGGTGCATTTATTTATTTATTTTTAAGAGCACTGCATTGCTAACACCCTTTCCCCACACTCATCCTTATCGGTTTTTTGAAAGTTATTTACATGCCTTCATGTAAAGACACTTCTGTTACAAAAATCAAATCATAACTTGTTTCTGCAGCCCATTTGTAGGAAGGAAACCTGATATATTTTGGAAGTGCCCTTGAATAAGTTGAAGCATTTATTTAATAATATAACTTTGCTAACATATTATCATGAATGGTAACTTCAGGAGGATAAGGGACTTAACAGTCAGTATTCTTAGTCACAGCTGACTGGAGTTATACAAAAGCAGCTTCCCAAATCTAGATCTACACAACAACAAAAAATGCAGTTTTACCGAGGTCAACACATTCCTTAAAGAATAATTGTATTATTTGCCTCAAAAGGTGGATTAAAGGCCCTAAGTGATATAAATTTCATCTGAGCACATCAGTTTCTGGTCCAGACAGAAAAATCTGGCCTAAAAATAGGAGTCAAGAACTCAAGGGACCTTCTCTTTGCACTACTGTAAACCCACATTGCACACTGGGGAAAACTGCTTACTTCTCTGTCTTTCCAGCTCTTAAATAAGGTTTCCAGTATCTATTTACCCACCTTATTACAAACTGGATTAGTACAATGTTTTATGCCCATTATACCTCTGTTGAAACAAAAAAGATTAAACCTAAAACTCTTACTTTAAAAATTTTATTTATTTATTTATTTTTAGCTGTGCTGGGTCTTCCTTGCTGCACAAGCTTTTCTCTAGTTGCGGCGAGAAGGGGCTACTCTCCAGTTGTGATGTGCAGGCTTCAGTAGATGTGGCTCAGTAGTTGTGGTTCCTGGGCTCTAGAGCACAGGCTGGGTAGTTGTGGCACACAGGCTTAGTTGCTCCTCGGCCTGTAGGATCTTCCTGGACCAGGGGTTGAACCCGTGTCTCCTTCATTTGCAGAGGGATTCTTTACCACTGAGCCACCAGGGAAGCCCCAAAAATAATACTCCGTGACTTAAATGGACAGCATTAAGGAGGAATAAATGAAACTGGATTTAATTTATGGCAACCGAATTGCACAGTAGAGATAAATAAGTAGCAATCTGAATTAGACATTTAGACTCACCAGTGAGTTTTTTGTGCAATACTAATCCCTTGAAAGAATACAAAGTTAATTTGTATTTACAACTCGAACTCCATAGGGAAATTAGTTTACATATCATGGATTTGTCATCATAAAACCAATAGCTCATTTCAGGTTTCTGTCCTGTCCTGGATGTTTTAGCCCTAGAAGCAAGGGCAATAGCTAATGTGTAGCACCTAAAATATCGTTATTTTACAACTTGTACATTTTACAACTGAAACACATTCAGTTATACTAATGAAACTATCATACCACGCTACAGCCTCTCAAACTACCAAGAACAAATACATCTGGGAACTCAACAAAGCTAATCTGACCTTGTCTGGGGCACAGAAATTCTCAGTCTAGAAAACCAGGGCATGCTGTTGGTAGGAGTTCAATTCTATTTAAATTTTACTTAGCATTAGTATGTGTTAAATACTGATAGGTGTTAGAAATGCAAAGCTGCTCCAAAGCAACGTCTCTTCCTCAGGGAGTTTGTAATCTACATAGGAAGAAAACTGCATGAGAAAAATGATTTAGTGGGTTCTGGCAGTGTTAGCTATATGGGAAAGTTATAAGAAACAATTTTATTTCTTGGGAAACAAAGCAGTAGGATTACTAAAGAGAGAGCTAGTCAGAGTAACTGCTTTTTTCTAAAGCTGGACATTTCTCAGAAGTTTAAGCAGAAATTAATCAAGTTTAAGCAGAAAAAGAGTGGACGGGGGAAAGGGGAGGAGAGGGTGAGATTGTATGGAGAAAGTAACAGGGAAACTTCCATTACCATATGTAAAATTAGATAGGGAATTTGCTGTTTGTCTCAGGCAGGTCCGACTAGGGCTCTGTATCAACCTAGAGGGGTGGGATGGGAAGGGAGATGGGAGAGAGGTTCAAGAGGGAGGGGACATATGTATACCTATGACTGATTCATGTTGATGTTTGACAGAAAACAACAAAATTCTGTAAAGCAGTTATCCTTCAATTAAAAATTTAATACATTTAAAAAAATAGAAAACTAGTAACAGGAAAATGACACTTCCACCAGTAGTTCCAGGAATTCGTTATATAGTAAGTCGTTCCATTCGTTTTTAAGGCAAATAATAAATATTTTTAAGGAATTCATAAAGGATTGAAAAATGCTGACCCTTGAATATGGAGGGCATCCTGCTAACTTCCCTTCAGTAGGACAGATATTTTGAACTATCTTAAGTAACAGCTTAACATAGTGTTTTACACATTAAAGAACATGTTCCTGTTAATGATTTCCTTTGAACTTAGAAAAAAGTCTCGTGTAGTAGGTAGAGGATATTTTTCTGCTGTTTTATCGATAAGAAAGCAGATGCTCTGAAAGGCTGTCATTTTCCACATTAAATAGCTAAATATTTAAAAGCTGGAACTTTAATCCAGTTGACTTGAAGTCTTCTATATATGCCTGTAGGGCATGCTAACTGAGAATGAGTTGTTTTGAAAAATTTATCCACTGTTAGTTACTCTTTTGATCCATAGCAGGTATTTATAAGATGTTTGGTTAGGATTGATTAACACTTAAATTTGTGGCCAAAGAATTAAGCAGAGTTAATTTCATGTGAACTGAAAAGCGTGGGCATTGAACCTGTTCTTTGGTTTACTAGCCAACTTAAGTAACTCTTAAACAACTGTGAACAAATATTCTGTATAAACCCTGTCAAGTCATAAATTCCTTTTAGATACCTATGTAATAAACAATATACCACTGTTGAGTGAAAAATAATAAAAATTCAGGATACAGTATTTTATGAATAAATATACATTTCTAGGTCAAAGATCAACTAGGCTTAATAGAATAAAAGATTAATATCAGGAAGAATACTGAGAAACAAAAAGAGTGTTTAAATTATTTATTTCAATAATTTGAAATTTTCATTAAAAATAATCCCATCCATAAAGTGCAAGGTGTTTTGGAGTTATGGCCAAGATCTTTCTGACCCTTCTCCAGGGGAACTTTCCAACCCAGGGATTGAACCCAGTTCTCCCACACTGCAGGGGGATTCTTTATCAGCTGAGCCACCAGGGAAGCCCAAGAATACTGGAGTGGGTAGCCTATCCCTTCTCCAGGGGATCTTCCCGACCCAGGAATCGAACCAGGGTCTCCTGCATTGCAGCTGAGCTACCAGGAAAGCCCCTCTGACCCGTCTAACATCTATCAAATACATGTTCATATGAAATGTGTGATAATTCATTACATTACCTTTCTAGTCGTGACAGTACTACACACCTACCTAGGATCCAGCTTTATTTTTCTAGGTTTTACATATTCTGACTGTTGCCAAGTGACTTGTCAGTATTTCTAGTAACAATATTATTTCAGAGATGAATTAACAGAATGAAAATGACAGGATTCAGTTCAGCATTAGGCTGGGAGCCAGGGGAAAATATAACTGCTCCACATTATCTTAACTGGAAATAATGTTTTTCTCTTGTGAAATTAGGCCTGGATACACATTCATGTTGAAGGTGCATAGCCAGCCAAATAGTTTTTGTAAGCAGTTGTTTTGCTTAATGCCAGTGGTACTAGAAAGGAAATGATCAGATTTAAATCTTAGGTATAGTTTAACCAAAAATTCCCTGGTGGCGCTAGTGGCAAAAAACCCACCTGCCAGTGCAGGAGGTGCAAGAGACATGGGTTCGATCCCTGGGTTAGGAAGATTCCCCTGGAGGAGGATATGGCAGCCCACTCCAGTATTCTTGCCTAGGAAATCCCATGGACAGAGGAGCCTGGTGGGCTGCAGTCCATAGGGTCACAAAGAGTTGTTCACGACTGAGTGACTAACAAAAAAACAACCAAAATTAAGCTCAGTAAACCTTGTAGCTTTTATTTACTACGGCTGAAGTTGGACTGTGGCTGATTAAATGACTGGCAGTCTCTGAAGTGTACCATTATTTTAGACAAAGTCAGCTTGAGCCTTATCTGCTTTGGCTGTCCTAAAGTAGCCTCAGGTTTCTTAGTTTAATGTGTTTCAGGGATGGGTCTTCTGCCCACTTCTGTTTTTGCAAAACAGAAGTTACAGGCCTTTGGTTTAATTTGGGACTGGTGTGTGTGTGTGTGTGTGCACATGAGTGCTTAATCGTGTCCGACTTTTTGCGACCTCTTGGACTGTAGAGTGCCAGTGTCATCTGTCCATGGGATTTCCCAGGCAAGAATACTTCAGTGGGTTGCCATTTCCTACTTCAGGGGTTCTTCCCAACCCAAGGATTGAACCCCTGTCTCTTGGGTCTCCAGCATTAGCAGGTGGTTTCTTGACCACTGTGCCACCTTTGCTTTAGTATTTGTTCTTGGAAGAGAAGTTAAGTTATAATTAACTGTTCACTATAAAGGGAAGCCCTAGTAGCTCAGTGGTGATGTACTGCCAGGGTCCAGCCCTGGTGGATCCAGGGTGATTCGAAGGTGGGGATGGAGTCGGCGTCCTTGGAAAAATACATATTTAATTACAGATATATAGAGAGATTAGAAACGGATAGTGTAGTAGGAAAATTAGTGGAGAAAAAGAGGCTGAATAATTTGGTTTACATGGAATAGCATCCATGCTCCAGATGGGAATTCAGCCAAGAAACGGGGAGCAAGAAAGAACGACATGGGGGAGTCAGTCTTTCCAGGAACTGATCCCATTTCTTTATTTTTCAGGTTTTCTTATATACCTTTTGTTACATATAGGGATGAATACAGAGTCACGCAGGGGTCAGCAGCCCTGACCTTTATCAAAATCAGGTGCTTTACATAAAAAAGGTCTTAGGGGTTTTACATCATCTTCTGGGCTGACATTTTATGATCCTTTCTTTCTGATAACCAAAAAACTTATTTTTTCCAAGGATGTTTTTTTCTTAAATCAGGCGCCACCCTCCAAATAAAATTGCATTCCTATAGGGTGAGGGTGTAGTGAGTTACAACTAGGAAAGGAATTTACTTAACCTAAGGTTTACATGATTAATTTTAAAGGTTAATACTTATTTCTCCTATATGCTAATTATATTCACTATAAGGGCAGGGAATACGGAGATTTAGCAGCAAACATCAGCCCAACAAGTGAAAACCTTTCACCAATGTTCCCTTTACGATCTATTTAGTCTTAAGNTTATTTATTTCAATAATTTGAAATTTTCATTAAAAATAATCCCATCCATAAAGTGCAAGGTGTTTTGGAGTTATGGCCAAGATCTTTCTGACCCTTCTCCAGGGGAACTTTCCAACCCAGGGATTGAACCCAGTTCTCCCACACTGCAGGGGGATTCTTTATCAGCTGAGCCACCAGGGAAGCCCAAGAATACTGGAGTGGGTAGCCTATCCCTTCTCCAGGGGATCTTCCCGACCCAGGAATCGAACCAGGGTCTCCTGCATTGCAGCTGAGCTACCAGGAAAGCCCCTCTGACCCGTCTAACATCTATCAAATACATGTTCATATGAAATGTGTGATAATTCATTACATTACCTTTCTAGTCGTGACAGTACTACACACCTACCTAGGATCCAGCTTTATTTTTCTAGGTTTTACATATTCTGACTGTTGCCAAGTGACTTGTCAGTATTTCTAGTAACAATATTATTTCAGAGATGAATTAACAGAATGAAAATGACAGGATTCAGTTCAGCATTAGGCTGGGAGCCAGGGGAAAATATAACTGCTCCACATTATCTTAACTGGAAATAATGTTTTTCTCTTGTGAAATTAGGCCTGGATACACATTCATGTTGAAGGTGCATAGCCAGCCAAATAGTTTTTGTAAGCAGTTGTTTTGCTTAATGCCAGTGGTACTAGAAAGGAAATGATCAGATTTAAATCTTAGGTATAGTTTAACCAAAAATTCCCTGGTGGCGCTAGTGGCAAAAAACCCACCTGCCAGTGCAGGAGGTGCAAGAGACATGGGTTCGATCCCTGGGTTAGGAAGATTCCCCTGGAGGAGGATATGGCAGCCCACTCCAGTATTCTTGCCTAGGAAATCCCATGGACAGAGGAGCCTGGTGGGCTGCAGTCCATAGGGTCACAAAGAGTTGTTCACGACTGAGTGACTAACAAAAAAACAACCAAAATTAAGCTCAGTAAACCTTGTAGCTTTTATTTACTACGGCTGAAGTTGGACTGTGGCTGATTAAATGACTGGCAGTCTCTGAAGTGTACCATTATTTTAGACAAAGTCAGCTTGAGCCTTATCTGCTTTGGCTGTCCTAAAGTAGCCTCAGGTTTCTTAGTTTAATGTGTTTCAGGGATGGGTCTTCTGCCCACTTCTGTTTTTGCAAAACAGAAGTTACAGGCCTTTGGTTTAATTTGGGACTGGTGTGTGTGTGTGTGTGTGCACATGAGTGCTTAATCGTGTCCGACTTTTTGCGACCTCTTGGACTGTAGAGTGCCAGTGTCATCTGTCCATGGGATTTCCCAGGCAAGAATACTTCAGTGGGTTGCCATTTCCTACTTCAGGGGTTCTTCCCAACCCAAGGATTGAACCCCTGTCTCTTGGGTCTCCAGCATTAGCAGGTGGTTTCTTGACCACTGTGCCACCTTTGCTTTAGTATTTGTTCTTGGAAGAGAAGTTAAGTTATAATTAACTGTTCACTATAAAGGGAAGCCCTAGTAGCTCAGTGGTGATGTACTGCCAGGGTCCAGCCCTGGTGGATCCAGGGTGATTCGAAGGTGGGGATGGAGTCGGCGTCCTTGGAAAAATACATATTTAATTACAGATATATAGAGAGATTAGAAACGGATAGTGTAGTAGGAAAATTAGTGGAGAAAAAGAGGCTGAATAATTTGGTTTACATGGAATAGCATCCATGCTCCAGATGGGAATTCAGCCAAGAAACGGGGAGCAAGAAAGAACGACATGGGGGAGTCAGTCTTTCCAGGAACTGATCCCATTTCTTTATTTTTCAGGTTTTCTTATATACCTTTTGTTACATATAGGGATGAATACAGAGTCACGCAGGGGTCAGCAGCCCTGACCTTTATCAAAATCAGGTGCTTTACATAAAAAAGGTCTTAGGGGTTTTACATCATCTTCTGGGCTGACATTTTATGATCCTTTCTTTCTGATAACCAAAAAACTTATTTTTTCCAAGGATGTTTTTTTCTTAAATCAGGCGCCACCCTCCAAATAAAATTGCATTCCTATAGGGTGAGGGTGTAGTGAGTTACAACTAGGAAAGGAATTTACTTAACCTAAGGTTTACATGATTAATTTTAAAGGTTAATACTTATTTCTCCTATATGCTAGTTATATTCACTATAAGGGCAGGGAATACGGAGATTTAGCAGCAAACATCAGCCCAACAAGTGAAAACCTTTCACCAATGTTCCCTTTACGATCTATTTAGTCTTAAGATAGTGATAAAGTTACATTTTTGCATAGCAAGGACACAGTGATTTATAACAAAGTACAGTGGTCTATAACAAAAGAGAAAATTTATTAACTCAAAAAGTCTAGTATTGCTAACATGAAAAACTACTATATTTCCTTTTCTATATTCCAAATACATTGATTAATATATTCCCAGGTGCCTAAGGATATGGAGGCCTGGCGGCAGTCATTGACTCAACAATGAGAAAGTGAAAGTGAAGTCACTCAGTTGTGTCCGACTCTTTGCGACCCGTGGACTGTAGCCCACTAAGCTCCTCCATCCATGGGATTCTCCAGGCAAGAATACTGGAGTGGGTTGCCATTTCCTTCTCTAGGGGATCTTCCTGACCCTGGGATCAAACCCAGGTCTCCCACATTGCAGGCAGATGCTTTAACCTCTGCACCACCAGAAAAGCCCTATGCTAATACTCCAAACTCTCTGTGCCGTTTATGGTTGAGAGGTTGTCACACAAGCTAGTCTGTCAGCAGAGAGGTTTGACCTGAGACACACCCTTGTCACACCCAGGGCAGGTAATTAGCAGTAATTATTGGCAGGACAAATGAAAAAACCCTTCACCAATATAATTCCTAATCAACCCACTAATACTATACTAATGATTTTCCAACTTCTCAAAAGAGTCTGTATTTAGAAAGTTTTAAAGCATCTCAAGGTTGGGAGGCTGTAAACAATCACATGTGGCCTGACGAACCTGATCAGGGAGGCTAGAGGACCTCCAGAGGAGTTTCTAAGTTGAAACACTCTTGTCACGCCCAGGAATTTTTATTGACTTGGAGCTGCACGTTTACTCCTTCTCCGAGAGAAATGGTTATGGGGGAGAGCCCCCCGTAAAGTACTCTGGTTTTGGGGTTAGATGCTTGGGAACAGGGGGTTTCTTGAGGCTTAATCACGCCTTTGCGTATGCCAAGCTTCCTTCCTCATGACCTTTGCCATGGGCAGAGTTCCTCACGCTGGCCCCCGGCAATGAACACATATGCCAGTGCAGGAGATGCAAGAGACATGGGTTCAATAATTTTATAGATGTATGTATCTATTATTATCATGTATGGACATGTTCACATTTTATGAATGAACAAAATTGTTGGACATATGGTTTAGAACCTTGCTTTTCCCTTTTAAAAAATTATAGTAAGTTTAAAAAAATTGTAGTGTTTTAATTTATATAAATGCATGCATAAATTTTTATTTAAAAGCTAAGACATTTCGAGTATGATAATTCCTTCTTATACTGCCCCTAATTCTGTTCCTCTTCACCTCTTATAGATAAGGAGCAGATAAGCAACCAAGTATTACTTACAGCACAGAGAGCTATATTCAGTATCCTGAGGTAAACCATAATGGAAAAGAATTAAAAAAAAAAAAAAAGAATGCATGTATATGTATAATGAATCATTTTACAGTGTATAGCAGTGACTAACACAATGTTGTATTAATAAATCAACTATACTTCAATA
Source organism: Oreotragus oreotragus (assembly GCA_006410675.1). Lineage (NCBI taxonomy): Eukaryota > Metazoa > Chordata > Mammalia > Artiodactyla > Bovidae > Oreotragus > Oreotragus oreotragus. The sequence goes on along the minus strand of SJYX01014762.1, from coordinate 458,191 downwards.
AAAATCCATTTAGAAAGGAGAAGCAAAAAGAAAGATAAGGACCAGTTTTGAACTTGACTAGTGTCCTTGTAAAGCCTTTTTCTGTACTTTTTTTTCTTCCTGTGCTTTTACCGCCTTAGTTTTCTGTGTTTATAGTTATGTAAGTAGCCTCATACTGTGTTTGACTTTGGGAAAATTTAACTACAATATGTCTTTGAGTCTGTTAGATATACTTCTTTTCACAGCAACATAATAATCCATTATATGGATATGCTAGTTTGTTAAGCTAGCTATTAATGGACCTTTAGGTTTTGTCCTTTGCATTACAAACACAAATACAGTGAATGTTCTTTTATATGTTCCTTTATGTGAAGTATCAGGAAGAGAGTTTTATAGGGAAGAATCATATAGGGAATATATGATTATTTATTAGATATTGTCAAACCAACTTCTTAATTTATGTTTTGGCCACTAGTATGTAAGTGAACTTGTTTCTCCACATCTTCACCAGCATGTGATATTTCCCAACTTTAAAATTTTTCAGTGATAGAAGGAAAATTGTGTTTTATTGTATTTTGTATTACCCTCACATTACTGCTGAAGTTCAGTATCTTCATGTTTTATTGGTCTCTTGTATTTTTTCCATAAGAAAGAAATTTTTCTTTCTTCTTGTTTATTTTATTCTCTGTTAAATTTTGAAAATTAGATTGTGTCTTTTTTTTTTCTTTTTCTTTCTAGGTATTCTTTGTATTGGATACTGACCCTTTATGTACCCATGTATTTGCCAAGGTTTTCATTGAACAGTCTTGTCAGTTTCGTTTTGGTGTTTATTTTTAAAAAGTGTCCCTTATCTCAAGATTGGGCTTCCCAGGTGGCCCAGTGGTGAAGAATTCACCTGCAATGCAGGAGTCACCGGTTTACTGCCTTGGTCAGGAGGAGCCCTTTGAGAAGGAAATGGCAACCCACTCCATTATTCTTCCCTGGGAAATCCCTTGGACAGAGTAGCCTGGCGGGCTATAGTCCATGGGGTCACAAGAGTCGGACACAACTTAGTGACTAGAGAATGACATCTCAAGATTTCCTTATATTCTTCCATGAAGATGAACAGTGAAAGTGTTAGTTGCTCAGTCCATCTCAGACTCATTTCAATCCCATGTAGTGTAGTTTTTAACCTGCCTGGAGGTTGTTTATAAGGTAAAGTTTTTTGTTTGTTTTATAAGATAGAGTATTAACTGAACTTTGATAGCCAGTTATCCCAACATGATTTAGTTCATCTTCTCTCCACTAGTTTTGAAATGCCATTTTTATCATAAAACTAATTAAATGAATTCAGAAACCTTTTTGGAACTGTGTTCTTTCATCTATTTTTTATTGCCAGTACCACAGTTTTAATTAATGGGCTTTACATATTAATTTGAGGGAATTTATATCTTCATTATAATTTCCTTCTCATTTGTGAATATGATGAGGAGTTCTTCCTTTAAGATCTTACATGGTTTTTATTCTTTTTATTTTTGCATACTTGTTTTTGATGTTACTACAAATGGGCTTTTTCTGGTTACATTTCTTTTTTTTTTTTAAACATTATTTAATCATTAATTCAGTCAACAAATACTTGAGCACTTTCTATGTGTTTGATATTGTTAGAGATGCTGAGAGTGTAAAAGTGAACAGAACACAAAATCCTGCCTAAATAGAGTTTAAAATTTAGTCAAGGGAAATTGACATGAAACATAAAAAAGTAAATGCATGATGTGTCTGATGCTGATAAATGTTATGGACAGAAATGAGGGATAAGAAAAAGAGGAAGGAAGGGAGCTAGGCATGGTTCATATTTTATATAGAATGGTTAAGGAAGAGCTTGCTGGTGGTTAATATTTTTGAGCAGACTTAAGGGAACAATGGAGAAAACTCATATAGGCAAAGGAATGCAAAAAGGAAGATGGGAGTGTTCTTGATATATTCTAGGAACAGAGTGAACAGATTGGTCACTGTGGCCAGATCATGAAGAGGTTGGTTAACTGGTAGAGAAGAGGTCAGAGAGTTGTGAGTTAGGAGTAGAGTTGGGAGGATGGAAGAGCAGGGCAGATCATAAATTGACCTACTGACCATTTTGTCCTTTGGTTTCTATTCTAACAAGGGAAATCATAAGGATTTTTGAGCAGAAGAATATTCAAGCTTCAAAAGGATCACTCTTGCTTTGCAGAGAAGTAGTATATAACTGGTATTAAAGGTTCTTTGAGTAATTGAGAAAAGTAGTAGTGGTACCTTGTATGAAGTTGGTTGTGATGGAGATGTAAGAAGTAATTGAATCCTGGATATATTTTAAAGGTAGAAATGATAGAATTTACTGCCATTAGGGAGCTATAAAGTTGTTGATTTTTGTATATTCATTTTTGTGTCCAGTTAGCATGCTTTGAGCTGCACAGTAGAAAACCCTTTTAGTGACTTAAAGAATTATCTCAAATTATGAGTCCAAAGCAAAGCTTTTCCCCAGAATTAAGAGCCTTGGTTTAGAGAGGTGGTTTTTCAAACTTCAGTTTGCTTAACAGTCACCTGGAAAACTGGCAAATTACCTGGGCCCGTGAATTTGCTTTTCTGAGTACCACAGACTTCCCTGGTGACCCACACAGTCAAGAATCTGTCTTCTTTGCGGGAGATCTGGGTCTGGTCCCTGGGTCAGAAAGATCCCCTGGAGAAGGAATAGCTAGTATTCTCACATTTACTTTTACAGGCAAATGAATATTCAGTATTCTTGCCTAGAGAATTCCGTGCACAGAGGAGCTTTGCAGGCTACAGTTGCAAAGAGTCGGACAAGACTGAGCAACTAACACTTCACTTTCACCACACTGGGTAACACAGTCTTGGAGCCTGACAAATTAGGACTTTCGGGTTTGAGCAAGACAGTGGAACTAGATCAACTGGGTTCAAATCTTAACTCTGCTATTTCCTGTCTGTATTTTAAAATCTCAGATATATTGATCTCGAGGGGCTATTTTGTTGTTCATTTGTAGCTTTATTGCTTTATATGTAAGTGTATTAGTGACTTATAGGTTAACAGATTTTTGAAAGTTTCTTTGTGGCCAAGTACATCATCAGTTTTTGTAAATATTCTGTGTTGGAACAAAGTAAAATTTTGTTTATTAAATGCTTGGTTAGGTTTAATGTAGGGGGAAAAAATCAGACACAAAATTTTTAAATGAGACTGCCTTTTAAAGGGCCCATTGCAGGAAGGAAGAAGTGCTTACCCATCAGACACTGGAGACCAGAATACCCCACTTTTTAAATATTTCTTAAAATTATAGTTTTTCTGTTTATATCTTAATATAAAATTGTGATGGATCAACAGAAGACTAAGGCCTCAGAACTCTTAAGTAAACAAAAGAAGACTTTTAGGTAGATGAGGGAAACACCTAATGATGAACCCTAAATACACACGGGACCTCATATTTATGACTGACAAAATTTTAAAAGTGGATTTAACCTTGGAAAACTTCAGAAGGGGTGATGATAATTTCAAAAGGGCTGATGACACTTTCGAAAGGGATCATACATAGTGTTTATCAAGTAAAACATTAAGAATTATTATTTTCTTAGGGTCTTAATGATTCCTAATTATGACATATGGTACTGTCAAATTATGGCAAAGGTAACATTTTATCAGTGCATTTTGATTGAGATCGCTATTTACAGTGGTGAGACATTGGAATACGTGTCATCTCTGCACCTCAGTTTTTTAATAAGAAAATGGAGACAGTAGAATCTATCCAGGGTTGTTGTAAGAGTTAATTGATGTATAAAAAGTTTTTACAAGGCTGCCAAGTATACAATATGCATTCATTAAATTTAAGTTACTGTTATTATTTGACTCCGTTCATTACACATATCTCAGATCAAGCTTTGATATTTGGACCCTCTAGGTTTTTATTAAGGTTCTGTCTATTTTTTCTCTTGGTTTCATTGGAAGAGTATTAAAGTTCTCTGGCCATCTCTATATGTGTTTATTTCTTCTTACAGCGTACTTTCTGCTCCATATATATGTTTATATTTTAAGTAATTTTATTTATTTGTTCCCTTACTTTTCGTTACCCTGGATCTTTGTTGCCGTGCAGGCTGCTCTCTCGTTGCAGTGTGTGGGCTGTTCATCGCAGTGGCTTCTCGTGGGGCACAGGCTCTACCTGAGTAGACTTAAGTAGTTGAGGCACACAGGCTCAGTAGTTCCACAGGCTTAGTTGCTCGGTGGCATGTAGGACCTTCCCAGATTGGGGATTGAACTCGTGTTCCTGCGTTGGCAGGTGAATTCTCAACCATTGCACCACCAGGGAAGTCCAAGGACTGATAGTTCTTTATGCTCCTTTTTTGCTCTTCCATGCTTTAAGAAAATCTACTACTAGTAGTAGTAGTATTTCATCAAATTTTTAGTGATCTTTACAAAGTTCATGAAAATCTGGTTTATTACTCCTATAAGCAGAAGTACCTGTTTCACTGTTTTTCTGAAAGTGGATCCTTTTAAAAAGTCCTTTTACTATGGACTTGTGGATGATGAACTTACCTAATTATGTGTGGAAACATCTTTTTTCCTTCCTTAATGCCTGGATCATCTAGGGTGGACTAGGTACAAAGTTGCAGTTATTTTCTCTGAGCACTTTAAAGATTTTTCTCCCTTGTGTCTCGACTTCTGTTTTTACTGAGGAGAAGTTTACTGTGAATTTATTTTACCTTTCTTCAAAGACCTTGTTGAGTACACAGTTTTAAACTATATTTTTTATTGAGATAATTTACATTACAAAAATGTTCTTCCTTTTGTAGTATATAATTCAGTCACATATATTTGCTGACTGTCGCCGCAGTGAATTCTGGGAAATTATCTGCACCTCAGAAAGAAACTCACAACTCTTACGCATTACTCCCTATCCCCTGTCACTCCCTTGTTCTAAGCAACCATTTATCTGCTTTTAGCCTCTTTAGATTTCTCTTTCCCAGACTTTCATTGGAATGGAATCATATGGTGTGTGGTCTTTTTTGACTGGCTTCTTTGCATAATGTTTTCAAGGTTCATCCATGTTTTAGCATGTTTACCTTTTTATGACTATATAGTGAATGCATTGTATGAAAATACCACATTATTTCTCTATTCATTTATTAACAGATATAAGTATGTGTTTGAAACTTTTTTCAGTTCTTTTGGGCACGTGCTTAGGAGTGGAATTGCTGGGTCATGCCGTAATTCTATATTTAACATTTTGAGGAGCTGCCAAGCTGTTTTCCACAGCAGCTGCCCATTTTTACGTTTGCACCAGCAGTGTGCTATGGTTTAGCTTTCTCCATATTCTCACAGTTATTCTTTTCATTCCCCACCCCTCCTCTTTTTCTCAAATTATAATGTCTTAGCATATATGGGGTGTTATCTCATATGGGCTGGTTTAGCTTTGTATTATATTTCCCTAGTGAATGATGTTGAGTATCTTTTCATGTCCTTGTTGGCTATTTGTATATCTTCTTTGAAGAAGAATTTATTCATATTCTTTGTGCAGTTTTTAATTGGGTTTTTTGTATTTTTACTGTTGAATTGTGAGAATTCTTTTTTTGAATACTAGACTTTTATCATATAGATGATTTGCAAATTATTTCTTTGCATACTTTGTAATTTTTTGTTGAAAGCTAAACATTTTGAATGCTAAAATGTGACAACTCTGGAAATCAGATTCTTTCCACTCCTGGTTTTGATGCTGCTGCTTATTGTAGTATTGTTTGTTTTGTTTAGTGTCTTTTTCTGAACTAGTTATGTAAACTCTGTATTCTTTGTTGCATATGGCCACTGAAATTTCTGTTCAGTTAGCTTAGTAGTCAGTTCATGATTATGCAGAGTTTTAAACACTTGGAACCAGTCTTTGCTGAGGGGCTCTTTGTGCATGTTAGAGCATGCCTTCAATACTCAGCCAGGCAGTTTACAACTATGCCTTAGCTTTCACTTCCTGTTTCTGCAACGCCTCAAGATCAACCAGAAGTAACAGCTTAGGGTCTTCTTAGGTCTTTCCTGAGTGTGTGTGCAACCTTGGATGTGCATGTGATCTTCTAGATTCCCAGGAATATATTGGAACTTTAATACCCTTATGGATATCTCATTCTCTAGCCCTTTCCCCTTAAGCTCTTTGGTTAGTCTATTGTCTTCTCCAGTTGTTATCTTTTCCTTAGGCAGCAGTGACTAAACATTTGCTTGTAAATGTTTTGAACAAAGTAGAGTAATTTATTTAGCATTAGGCCCCTTTTAGTCCGTGGGGTTATAAAGAGTCAGGCATGACTTAGTGGATAATATCAAAAAATAACCCTTTTAGTCCAGCAAAATAAAGATGGACCTTTTGAGCTAGTCTTACAGGGAGCAACCAAACAGTCAAGACAAATAATTATAACACTTTGAAAATGAGATTTTTCTGGTTCTTCATTTACCAGCAGTTCAGGCTCTTATTTTCAGGATACTGCTACTACAGTTCTGGGGCTTGGAGTAACTTAAAATGCCACAAAGCTCTCTGTTCTTAATGAAATTCAGGCTTTGTGCTTGAATATACACTCCTTGGATTGTTGGAAGCCTTTGGTTAGTTTCTGAAGTTCAAGAACATTTGATTTTGCCAGGTTTTGGTTACTTACATGGAGAAGTGGGGGCTCCCTGGTGGCTCAGATGGTAAAGAATCGGCCTGCAGTGCGGGAAACCTGGGTTGGGAAGATCCCCTGGAGGAGGGCATGGCAACCCACTCCAATATTCTTGCCTGGAGAAATCCCCATGGGTGGAGGAGCCTGACCGGCTACAGTCCATGGGGTCACAAAGAGTCTGACATGACTGAGCGTTTAAGCACAGCACATAGAAAGGTAGAATTTCAAAATTTCTTATTCCATCATTTTTGCTGATGTTACTCTGAGTACACTTTTGATCTGAAGTTTTAGAAAAAGACCTGATTCTGGCTTCCTAATTTTGAAATATTTCAATTATACTAAAAATATACTTTGTCTATTTCTAATCTTTATTTTGTAGAAGAGTGACCACAACCACTAATTTGGCCATATCATGTCTAATCGTGTCTACTAATTTTTAACAGCTAGTATCACTGATGATGATATATTAATACAGTGAATTTGAGTGGTTATTGTCTTTGTCAAATAGAAAGATATCTTGAGATATTAGCTTGAATTCTATCCGTTTCATTTGAATTCATCTCAGTGTAAGCCAAATTATTTTCAATTTTACATTTATAAGATGTATAACTAGCTTTTAAATATCCTAGAGAATGCAGGCAAAAAACAGAACTGGTGATAATGACCCAACATATTGTAGAGGAAATTTGACAAGGAAAAATAACATCTTAGTTATAAGATTAATTATAATCAGACAGTCTTGATATGTGGTTGCTGTGACTTTAGAATGAGTAGAACCTGAAATAGCAAGAAACCATAAATTCTCTTTACTTTTAGTTTAGAGAAACATTTAGCCAGTCAGTGCAACAAATATTTATGTTATGATTTGTTATGTGTATGGCACTCTGGTTAATCCAGTTTCTAAAAGCTTACAGTTTACAGATTAGAAGACTGTCAACATCGTAAGACAAAATTTAAGATCTATAATAGAATTATAAACAGAGTGCTGGATAATAGGCAAGTAGGAAATACCTAGAGCTTGTTGGAATTTCTGAACAGGTTTCAAGTAAAACATCCTTTATCTTTGCCGAAGTTCTGAACAAATGGAGAAAACAAGGGTGGCGCATAGGTTCAAAATACCACTTTTATTACTAACAGAGACCAGGTTGAAGGATACAGATTTCAGTATGTGAGCCAAATTGTGCCTTTTAACTGAAGTCCTTTAGGGAGACCCCCACTTGCTTCCAAGCAGTGCTTTATTGACTCAAGCTTCTCTATGCAAGGGAGAGTCTGGCCCTGAGTAAGTGGTTAATCCTTGCTCCACAGCTTGAAAAAGTAGAAGCGCAGAGATGAACCAAGTTTGCTCTTCATTTTTGTGAGATTAAATAGTCACATAGGTTTAGATAATTTACCCTGTGTCTATAAGTAAAGAAGTACAGAGAAATCAGGAGTGAGTTTATAGAAGATTCTTCCTCTGGAAAACCTCAAGTGGGAAAAAGGCATTCCCTCTAGGAGAGAGAATCAGTGAAGCTTTCCAGAAGGATATGAAATTGGATAATGTTTTAAAAATGAATCAATTTCTAGGTAAAAGATATAAAGCCATAGAGATGAGAAAGTATAGGCTCTGCTTGAAAAAGAGGTAGTAGTGTAATTTAACAGAGCATTTGAGTTTTTGGTTTCAATTGTGTTATCCTTTGGGAGTTATTATCAAACATAAACATTTAGCCTTTGAAGAGTAGTTGGCTCTATTTCAAAGTTACTTGACTTAAAAGATTACAAAACCCATCCCTTTTAAGACAGCAAAGTAAAATTACTTTCAGGCTTTTTTGAAAATCATCTGAAGATAGGAATATAAGCTCCCATCTTTTAAAGGATGAGACATCTGTAATCCTACTTCTGTAGGAAGAAGGAAAGCAAGGAAAATTAGTTAAAAAGTAAGTGACCTAACAGAGGAGAGGAAGGTCAAACCCTATAGAGGAGAATACTGGCAGGAGACAGATCATCATGATTTGTCTGCAGGACCCCTGAAAAACTCAGAACATAAAAGTACTGTATATTACAGACGAAGGCTGAGAACGGGAGCATTGGAAATCTGTAATGGGAGATGGATCTGAGCTGCTGCTGAGCTTGTGGTGCCACCACCTCCACACGTATCCCTTTCATCCTAATCAGTTGAACAACTGCCATAAACCTTACAGAAGTCAGGAGATTATTCTTTGAAGAAACAATGTGAGAAGTTCAGGACCTTGAAACCTAAACCCAGAGGAGAATGAAGCTAAGATGCCACAGGGAGCAGTGAGAGGTCCTGGTTTCCTTCCTTCACCTAGTTGCAGAATTCCATCAAGCAGGTGAGAGATTAGAATCTCCCTTCTAGCAGGAGAACGCCGGGAGAAGAGAGAGCTGAATTTAAAATTCTGCTTGTATATAAACATTCTTGTGCCTATCAGTGTTTATTTTTTAAATCTATAAACATGTTTTTGTGTATTTTTTATGGCTGTTGGCAGGCACGACATTCATGACCAAATTCCTCAAAGAACTGTCCATAAAACATACACTCTAGGATGTTTACAAAAGTCTTGGATTAGTAAAATGGGGAGAATAAAAGGGAGGGGGCTAACTAATAAAATGTTGCCAACATTTTAAAAAATGTTTCCTATATCATTGATATTTTAAAATGAAATACAGATTAATTTATACCAAATCTGAAGGGTGTAATTCTAGCATTTAAAAATGGAATCCATGTAGATTTATGAACAATATCATTGTCCTAATTGTTTTTGTTTAGTCTTGAGTCATCACTCGTTTGGGAATATGAGATTAAGCATACTGCCAAAGAACAGTTACCAGGCTTGTGTGCTAGCTAATTTGTTCATATATCTAGTAATGACACTGGCCTACTTTTTCCTCAGTCTTCATTGATTTTAATTTTGATTCTTCTTTAATGTTTAAGAAAAAATAACTGGGACTTCCCTGGTGGTCCAGTGGCTAAGACTCTGTGTTCCTAATGCAGGGGGTGTTGGTTTGATCCCTTGTCAAGGAACTAGATTACACATGCCACAACTAAGAGTTCACATGCTACAACTAAAAGACCCTGCATATCACTAAGAGCCTGAGCTGCCAAATAAATAAAATAATATTTCTTTAAAAGAAAAATAATTGTAAACCTACTTTATTATAGTCTACGTGCTTATGGGCTAAGTTGCTTCAGTCATGTCTGACTTTGCTACTCTGTGGAGTGTAGCCTGCCAGGCTCCTCTGTCCATGGCATTCTCCAGGCAAGAGTACCTGGAGTGTTTCCTTCTCCAGGGGATCTTCCTGACCCAGGGATTGAACCCGCATCTCTTAGGTCTTCTGCTTTGGCAAGCTGGTTCTTTACCACTAGTGCCACCTGGGAAGCCCAGTATATTCTATACTTCTATATAAATTGTATTTATTTATTTGTGTTGCTTCCCTCTTTGGTCTCCTCCTTCCTTTTTTTTTTTTGTATCCAGCTTTATTGAGATATAGTTGACATTTTAACACTATGTGAGTTTAAGGTGTACAACATGGTGATTTGATATATGTGTATTGTGCAAAACAGTTGCCACATAAGGTTAGTTAACACAATCATCATCTCACATGGTTAATTATATTGTTTTGAGTGTATTTTTATTTTGTTATTTTGGCCCTGCCACTGCACGAGATTTTAGTTCCCTGACCAGGGATCAAACCTGTGTCCCCTGAAGTGGAAACCCCTGGGCTGCCAGGAAAATCCCAATGATGTTTGTTTTGTGGGAGAACATTTAAGATCTCTCAGTACTTTCAAGTGTACAGTAGTTATGTACAGTAATGTTCAGTACAGTAACATATAGTAATGTTAACTGTAGTTATCACGCTATAGACTAGATTTGCAGAATTTATTCATTTTGTAACTGGTATTTGTACCCTTTGCCCTCCCTCTCTAATTTCCCCTACTTCTTAGACCCCTGGCAGCCACCACAGATAAGTGAGATCATACAGTGTTTGTCTTTCTCTGATTTGACCTAGCATGGTGCCTTCAAGGTTCATGCATGTTGTAAAAGGCAAGAAAAAGTTTCTTCTTTTTTATGTCTGAATAATATTCCATTGTGGGTATGTATATGTGTGTGCTTATGTTTATATATACACACACACATATGTATGTGTGTATACATGTATATGTGTGTGTGTGTTTTCTTTATCCATTAATCTAAGTGACAGACACCTAGGTTGTTTCCGTATCTTGGCTACTGTGAATAGCTGCAATGAACCTGGAGTTGCAGATAAGTGTTTGAGACAGAAATTTCATTTCCTTTGGATATACACCTAGAGTGGGGTGGCTGGATTATATGGCAGTTATGTTTTTAATTTTATGAGGAACCTCCATGTTGTTTTCCATGGTGGCTATACCAGTTTCCATTCCTAAAACTTCAAAAATGTCCATTGCTGGGGTCCAGCCCCAGTGGATCCAGGGTAATTCGAAGGGGAGACAGCGTAGGTGAGGAAAACTTATTTATTTAGAAATATAAAGAGAGATTAGGAAGAAATAGTACAGTAGGAAAATTTAGTGGAGAAAAGAGGCTGAATAACTTGGTTTACATGGAAAGCTAATAAAACCTCAGGACAAGAGATTTGCACCATCTACGTTAGGCCACCGGCGTCCGTTTGAATAGCAGAGAGTGCCCGCCTTGGGCTCCCTCTCTCATGGATCTTAGAAACCGGGCCAAGTAAGTAGACATGGTGAGCCTCCACGCCCCAGATGGGAATTCAGCCAGAAAACAGAGTAAAGAAGACAGGGGGAAATCAGTCCAGTGACTAGCCCATCCTCTATTATCCGGAAAGGCTTTATATACTCTTGATATTACATAGAGATCAATGGATAATACAAAATTATGTAGCATCAGCAGCCCTGACTCTTATCGAGACTAGATTAGCATGGTGCCTTCAAGGTTCATGCATGTTGTAAAAGGCAAGAAAAAGTTTCTTCTTTTTTATGTCTGAATAATATTCCATTGTGGGTATGTATATGTGTGTGCTTATGTTTATATATACACACACACATATGTATGTGTGTATACATGTATATGTGTGTGTGTGTTTTCTTTATCCATTAATCTAAGTGACAGACACCTAGGTTGTTTCCGTATCTTGGCTACTGTGAATAGCTGCAATGAACCTGGAGTTGCAGATAAGTGTTTGAGACAGAAATTTCATTTCCTTTGGATATACACCTAGAGTGGGGTGGCTGGATTATATGGCAGTTATGTTTTTAATTTTATGAGGAACCTCCATGTTGTTTTCCATGGTGGCTATACCAGTTTCCATTCCTAAAACTTCAAAAATGTCCATTGCTGGGGTCCAGCCCCAGTGGATCCAGGGTAATTCGAAGGGGAGACAGCGTAGGTGAGGAAAACTTATTTATTTAGAAATATAAAGAGAGATTAGGAAGAAATAGTACAGTAGGAAAATTTAGTGGAGAAAAGAGGCTGAATAACTTGGTTTACATGGAAAGCTAATAAAACCTCAGGACAAGAGATTTGCACCATCTACGTTAGGCCACCGGCGTCCGTTTGAATAGCAGAGAGTGCCCGCCTTGGGCTCCCTCTCTCATGGATCTTAGAAACCGGGCCAAGTAAGTAGACATGGTGAGCCTCCACGCCCCAGATGGGAATTCAGCCAGAAAACAGAGTAAAGAAGACAGGGGGAAATCAGTCCAGTGACTAGCCCATCCTCTATTATCCGGAAAGGCTTTATATACTCTTGATATTACATAGAGATCAATGGATAATACAAAATTATGTAGCATCAGCAGCCCTGACTCTTATCGAGACTAGACTTTCTCTCTGCATACCTAGTTGTATACACAAGTCTTAGGTGATTTACATCATCTTCTGGCCAGAAGGCCAATTAACATTTTACATCCGTTTTCTGATAAGGGTAATAGTGTTGTTCTTCCCAAAGTCTGGTGGCACTCTCAGAAAGCACTAAATAATGTTACCTTCTTACATAGCAAGGATACAACAATTTATAACAAGAAAGTGGAGTACAGTGATTTATAACAAAGAGAAAATTAATTAACTCAAAAGTCTAGTATTGCTAACGTCAAAACTACTATATTCCTATTTCTGCATCCCGATTACATTGATTAATACCCTCCCAGGTGCCTAAAAGATAAAGGATATGGAGGCCTGGCAGCAACCATTAACTCACAAACTCTTCACTAAACTATTTCTTAACTCTAAAAGGCTCTATATCTTTAAGATATTTTGAGCTTCGTGCCTCTCACGGTTGGGGGCCGTAAACAATCCACAAATTGTAAAGTCGGGCAGACCAGTCAGATAAGTTAGAAAGCCATCAAAGGGGTTTAAGCCGAGACATTCTTTTTATATGCAGGAGACTGTCAACTGGAGCCCTAAGTTAATTCCTTTTAGAGGCAGAAGAGTGGAAAGCACAGTAAGGCAGGCAGACTCTGGTTTTGGGGGGTAAATGCTCAGGAAAACCCAGGGGAACCCCTGAAGCCTGACTCGCCTTGCCCATCAGGCCTCTCCACATGACCTTGTAATGGGTGGGATCTCCCGTGCTGGTTCCCGGCAGTCCACCTTTTCACCAGTACATTTTATCTCATGTCTTTTTTTAACCGTGCCAAATGACATGTGAGATCTTAGTTACCTGACCAGGGATTGAACCTGTACCCCTTGCATTTGAAGAGCAGAGTCTTAACCAGTGAACCCCCAAGGAAGTCCCTCTCAGTTCTTTTGTCTATAGCAGTTCTAACTAATGTTGAGATAATATCTCATTGTAGTTTTATGTTTCCCTGATGATGTTGAACACCTTTTCTTTGGAAAAAAAATCTCTGTTCAGATCCATCACCCATTATTATTATTATTATTATTATCTTTGCTATTGTTGTACGAATTCCTTGTATATTTTGTGTAATAATCCCTATCAGACATAGTTTGTGAACATTTTTCTCCCATTTTATAGGTTGCCTTTTCACTTTGTTGATTGTTTCTTTTGCTATGCAGATGTTTTTTAATTTGATTTAGTCTCACTTGTTTTTTGCCTTCTTTTCTTGTGCTTTTGGTGTCATTGCTAAGACAAGTGTTAAGGAGTGTTTTCACTATAATTTCTTCTAGGAGTTTTAGGCCTTATATAAGCCTTTAATTCATTTTGAGTTAATTTTTGTGAGTCATGTAATATAGAGGTCTAATTTTATTCTTTCACATGTAAATATCTACTTTTCCCAGTACCATCTATTGAAGAGACTCTCTTTTCCCTGTTGAGTATTCTTGACTCTCTTCAAATATCTGTTGATCGTATATTTATGGGTTTATTTCTGGGCTCTTGGTTCTGTTCCGTTGGTCTATATGTCTGTTTTTATGCCAATACCTAATGTTGTGAGTACTAATGCTTCTTAATGTAGTTACAGATCAGGAAGTGTGATCCATGCAGCTTTGTTATTCTCCCTTACAATTGCTTTCGCTATTCAAGGTCTTTTGTGGTTCCATATTAAATTTTAAGATTTATTTTCTCTTTCTGTGAAAAATGTCATTAGAATTTTGATAGGGATTGCATTGCCCATGTAGATCACTTTGGGTGGTATGGGCATTTTAATATTAATTGTTCCAGTCCATAAACATGGAAATGTTTCTATTTATTAATGTCCTCATTTTTTTGAATTAGTGTCTTGCAGTTTTTATGTATAGATCTTTCAGCTCTGTGGTTAAATTTATTGAAAATTTTTTTAATGGAAGTATATTTGATTTATAATGTTGTGCCAGTCTCTGCTGTAGAGCAAAGTGACTCAGTTTTAAATATATATACATTCTTTTTTTAATATTCTTTTCTGTTATGGTTTATCCCGAGATTGGATACAGTTCCCTGTGCTACAGAATAGGACCTGTTATTTATCCTTTCTAAATGTAATAGTTTGCATTTATCAACTCCAGATTTCCAGTCCATCCCTCTCCCTTCCCGCTTCCACTTGGCAACCACAAGTTCAGGTCTCTGTGTTTTATGGATAGGTTCATTTGTGCCATGTTTTAGATCCCACATGTGAGTGATATCTGTGTGGTGTCTGTCTCTCTCTTTCTGGTTTACTTCACTTAGTATGATAATCTCTGGTTGCATCCATGTTTCTGCAAATAGCATTATTTGTGGCTTTTTAATGGGTGAGCAGTATCCTGTTGTACTGTACCACATCTTCTTTATCTTTTCATCTTTATGGACATTTCAGTTGTTTCCATGCTTGAGCTATTGTGAATAGTAATGCTATGAACAAAGGGGTACGTTTATTTTTTTGAATTATAGTTTTACTTGATTATATGCACGGGAATGGGATTGCTGGGTCATATGATAATTATAGTTTTCTGAGAAACCTCCATACTTTTTTCCATAGTGGCTGCACCAACTTAATTCCTACTATTGGTGTAGGAGGGTTCCTTTTTCCTCACACCCTCTCCAGCATTTGTTGACTTTTTAAATGATGGTCATTCTAACTCCTATGAGGCTATACCTCATGGTATTTAAAAAAATTTTATTTATTTGGCTGCACTGGGTTTTAGTTGCAGCATGTTGGATTTTCGATTGTCATTGCAGCATGTGAGATCTTTAGTTTTGGCATGTGGGATCTAGTTCCCTGACCAGGGATTGAACCTGAGCCCCCAGCATTGACTAAACTCTGGTGAGTACGGAGTCTGAGCCAGTGGACCACCAGGGAAGTCCCTGCGTTATATTTTTGATTTGCATTTTTCTAAAGTAATTAGTGATGTTGAACATTTCTGCATGTGTGTACTGGTCACCTTTATGTCTTCTTTGGAGAAATGTGCATTAAGCTATTCTGCCCATTTTTCAGTTGGATTTTTTCTTTGCTGTTGAGTTGTATGAGCTGTTTATTTATTTTGGAGATTAAGCCTCTGTTGATTGCATCATTTGCAAATATTTTCTCCCATTCCATAGGTTGTCTTTTATATGTGTGTGTGTGTGTGTGTGTGTGTGTGTGTGTGTGTGTGTATATATATATATATATATATATATATAAATGGTTTCCTTTGTTGTGCAGAAGCTTATAAGTTTGATTAGGTACCATTTGTTTTCATTTTTATTTGTATTGCCTTGGGAGACTCACCTAAGAAAAATTGGTATGATTCATGCCACATAATGTTTTGCCCATTTTTCCTTCTAGAAGTTTTATGATTTCGTGTCTTACTTTTGTGTCTTTACGCCATTTTCAGTTTTTTTTTAATGCATAGTGTGAGGGTGTGTTCTAACTTCATTAATTTAGATGCACCTGTCCAACTTAGCCAGCACCACTTACTATAGGGGCTTTTCCCCATTTTATATTCTTACCTCTTTTGTTAAAGATTGTTGACAATAGGTGTGTGAATTTATTTATGGACTCTCTCTTCCGTTCCATTGATCCATATATTTGTTTTTGTACCAGTACCACACTGTTTTGATGGGCTTCATGGTGGCTAAGACAGTAAAAAAAACCTGTCTGTAGTTCAAGAGACCCAGGCTTGATCCCTGGGTCTGGATGATCCCATGGAGAAGAGAATGGCTACCCACTCCAGTGTTCTTGCCTGGAGAATTTCATGGACAGAAAAGCCCAGCGGACTATAATCCATGGGGTCACAAAGAGTTGGAGAGGAACTGAGTGACTCACACTTTCACTTTCACACTGTTTTGCTCCCAGTAGCTTTAACTAGAGGATTATCTGAAGTCTGGGAGAGTTATTAGGTATTTTTTTAATATTATTTTACATGGGATTGTTTAATATTCATCTAGTTTGTTCTTAGTGTATAGAAGCACAACTGATGTTTGTATGTTGATTTTGTAACCTGCAGCTTTAATGGATTTATTAGATCTGATGTTATCTACAAACAAAGATATTTGTACTTCTTCCTTCTGATGTGGATGCCTTTTATTTCTTTCATACCTAATTGCTCTGGTTAGGACTTCTAGTACTGTGTTGACTAGGAGTGATTAAAGTATTTTCCTTTTGTTTTTGATCCTGGGGGAAAGCTTTTAGCCGTTCACCATTGTGGTGTCAACTGTAGGCTTATTGTATATGGCCTTTAATATGTTGAGGAACATTCCTTTAGTATCCAGTTTTTTCATGAAACAATGTTGGGTTTTGTCCATTTTTTTCTGCATCTGTTTAGATGGTCATAGTATTTTGGTCTTTCATTTTGTTAATGTGGTGCATCACATTGATTAATTTGTGTGCCTCAAACCATCCTTGTATCATAGGGATAAATCCCATTTAGTCATGCTGTATGATTCTTTTAGTGTGATGTCAAATGTGGTTTGCTTTTATTTACTGAGAATTTTTGCATCTAAATTCGTCAGGAATATAGGCCTATAGTTTTCTTGTAGTTTCCTTCTCTGGGTTTGGGTAATGCTGGCTTCATAAAATGAGTTTGGGAGTAATTTTTGTCTGTTTAAACCTTTTACATCTTTATGATTCATTCTTGGAAGTGTTAAAAAACAAACTGATGCACATGAAAATTTTGAAGAGTTTATTTGAGCAAACATTGGTTTGAATTGTGAGCACCAATCCAGAAGTGATTTTAGAAGTGCTCCATGCCCAGGAGCTATGGGCAAGGTTTTTTTAATAACACTCTGAAGCAAAGTGATCAGCTGTAGCTTAAGCATTTGACTTATTTGGGATTGTTCTTAAGTTTCATTTTCTTATATTCCAATACACATACACTGGCTTAGGTTTTGGGTGCTACGTCAGCTACCAAGACTTTAGAGCCGCCTCAGTCTAATTGCTTAGTTATTTTTAATAATAGTATATAGTCATGTTTCTAGGAATTACCCATTTCCGTAATTGTTATAGTATAATTGCTCATAGTTGCATGACTCCAAAACCACTGCTCCAAAATCACTGCAGATGCTGATTGCAGCCATGAAATTAAAAGATGCTTGCTCCTTGGAAGAAAAGCTATGACAAACCTAGACAGCACATTAAAAAGCAGAGACATTACTTGTTCAGCAAAGGTCTGTCTAGTCAAGGCTATGGTTTTTCCAGTGGTTGTGTATGGCTGTGAGAGTTGGAACATAAGGAAAGCTGAGCACCGAAGAATTGATGCTTTTGACCTGTGGTGTTGAAGAAGACTCTTGAGAGTCCCTCGGATTGCAGGAAGATCAAACCAGTCCATCCTAAAGGAAATTAGTCCTGAATATTCATTGGAAGGACTGATGATGAAGTTGAAGCTCCAATACTCTGGCCACCTGATACAAAGAACTGACTCATTGGAAAAAAAAAAAAACGATGCTGGGAAGGATTGAAGGCAGGAGGAGAAGGGGACGACAGAGGATGAGATGGTTGGATAGCATCACTGATTCGATGGACATGAGATTGAGTAAGCTCCAGGAGTTAGTGATGGACAGGGAAGCCTGGCGTGCTGCAGTCCATGGGGTTGCAAAGAGTTGGACATGACTGAACAGCTGAACTGACCCTTTTTATTTCTATGGTATTAGCGGTGAAGTCTCCCCTTTATTTAGCTTTTTTTATTTACAATTTTGTTTTGAGTCTGCTCCTTTCCTTTGATTAGTCTACCTATAAGTTTGTCATTTTGATTATCTTTTTAACAAACCAAGTATTCACTTTTATATTGATTTCCTTTCTCTGTTTCGTTTATTTCTGCTCTAAGCTTTATTTTCTACTAGCTCTGAGCTCAGTTTGTTCTTTTTCTAGTTCCTTGAGGTGAAATGTTTTCTTTTTGGGATGGGGGATCTTTTTTCTTTTTGTAATGTTGACATTTATAGCTATAAACACGCCTCTTAAGACTGCATCCCATAAATTTTGGTTTGTTATGTTTCCATTTTTGTCTGTCTCAAGATATTGATTTCTCTTTTGATTTCTTTTTTGACCTATTGGTTGCTGAGTAGTGAGTTGATCAATTTCCATGTATTTGTGGATTTTCTGATTTTCCTTCTGTTACTGACTTGTAGTTTCATGCCTGTGATACTGTGATTTGTAACATTTAAATGTTTTGGTCTTCAGTCTTGATTCTTGACTCCCCAAACCTTTGTAATTTCCTAAGTGCTAGGAGCAGTGGAAACATCTTTTGTCGTTTATGTGGCCTTTTGTCCTTAGTTAAGAGCCATAAAAGTGAAATGAGTGTCTTTTTGTTACAACAGGCCCTTTTCAATCACACCTGAATTTATGTTAATAAGGTGAAGTTTTGAAAGCCCCTAGATAACCAAATTTTGCAGGCCAGTTGCTAGGGGAGCCAACCATGATAAAAGGATTGGAACTTTCTCCTCTCGGGAGGAAAGAGGAACTAAAATTGAACCAGTCACCAGCCACCATTGATTTAGTCAGTTATGTCTGTGTATTATGACGTATGGAGCCTCCATTTAAAAAACCCAAAAGGATGATGTTCAGAGATCTACCATGTTGGTGGGATCCATATGTCAGGAGGGTGGTCCACCCCAGTGCTTATGGGGACAGAAGCTTCTGCACTCAGGACCCATCCACTTTATGTACCTCTTCATCTAACTGTTCATCTGAATTCTTTATAGAATTCTATAAACTGGCATAAACATAAGTTAATGTTTCTCTAAGTTCTGTGAACCAGTTCTAGTAAGTTACTTAAACCTGAGAAGTGAATTGCAGGAACCTTCAATTTATAGCCAGTTGTTCAGAAACACAGGTAATATTCCTGGGCTTGCAATTGGTGTCTGCAGTGGGGGCAGTCATGTAGGACCAAGCCCTTAACCTGTGGGAACTGATGCTATTTCTTGGTAGATTGTGTCAGAATTGAGTTAAATTTGTAGGCCACCCATTCTGTGTCTGCTGAGAAATGGGATATTGCTTGGGTATTGGAAAATACTCGTCTGAATGCCATTATGATCAGGAAAGATACTTGATATAGTTTCTCTCTTAACTGGTTTTGTCAAAATTTGTTTTCTGGCCTAACATATTTTCTGTCCTGGAGAATCTTCTGTGTATGTTTGAGAAGAATATGTATTCTGTTGTTAATGGATGGACTGTTCTGTGTATGTTTACTAGATTCATTTAGTCTAGGATGCTGTTCAAATCTTGCTTCCTTATGGATTCTATGGAAGATCTATCTGTTGTTGACAGTGAGGTATTAAAATCTCCTGCTACTGTTGTTTTGCTCTTTGTTTCTCCTTTAGTTCTGTTTGTTAAATATTTAGGTGCCCCAGTGTTAGGTTCATAAATATTTACATCTGTATATTATGGATGAATTGACCCCCTTTATCATTATATGCCCTTTTTTGACTCTGAGTTTCTTTATTTGTCTGCCTTTCAGTCAGTTCAGTCGCGTCCGACTCTTTGCAACCACATGGACTACAGCACGCCAGTCTTTCCTGTCCACCAACTGCCGGAGCTTACTCCATCGAGTCAGTGATACCATTCAACTATCTCATTCTCTGTCACCCCTTTCTCCTCCTGCCTTCAGTCTTTCTCAACATCAAGATCTTTTCCAATGAATCAGTTCTTTGCATCAGGTGGCCACAGTATTGGAGTTTCAACTTCATCATCAGTCCTTCAATGAATATTCAGGACTGATTTCCTTTAGGATAGACTGGTTTCATCTTCTTGCAGTCCAAGGGACTCTCAAGAGTCTTATCCAATCCCACAGTTCAAAAGCATCAATTCTTTGGTGCTCAGCTTTCTTTATAATCCAACTCTCACATCCATACATGACTACTGGAAAAACCATAGCCTTGACTAGACAGACCTTTGTTAGCAAAGTAATATCTCTGCTTTTTAATATGCTGTCTAGGTTTGTCATAACTTTCCTTCCAAGGAGCAAGCATCTTTTAATTTCATGGCTGCAGTCACCATCTGCAGTGATTTTGGAACCCCCAAAAATAAAGTCAGCCACTGTTTCCCCATCTGTTTGCCATGAAGTAATGGGACTGGATGCCTTCATCTTAGTTTTCTGAATGTTGAATTTTAAGCCAGCTTTTTCACTCTCCTCTTTCACTTTCATCAAGAGGCTCTTTAGTTCTTCTTTGCTTTCTGCCGTAAGTGTGGTGTCATCTGCATATCTGAGGTTATTGGTATTTCTCCCGGCAATCTTGACACAACTTAGGGACTGACTCACTTTTCACTGACCGCCCCGCACCAGATGTGTATAAGAGACAGGGTTTGGGTAATGCTGGCTTCATAAAATGAGTTTGGGAGTAATTTTTGTCTTTGGGATTGGAATGAAAACTGACCTTTTCCAGTCCTATGGCCACTTCTGAGTTTTCCAATTTGCTGGCAGATTGAGTGCAGCACTTTCATAGCACCTCTTTCAGGATTTGAAAGAGCTCAACTGGAATTCCATCACCTCCACTAGCTTTGTTCTTAGTGATACTTCCTAAGGCCCACTATTGTGATTATCTTGGTTGTGAAGATCTTTTTTGCATAGTTCTTCTGTGTATTCTTGCCACCTCTTAATATCTTCCACTTCTGTAGGTCCATACCATTTCTGTCCTTTATTGAGCCCATCATGACTAAAGCAACTTAGCTTCCATGCAAACACATACTTACACTGAGCCAGATAACTAATGATAATTTCCCTGTTTGAAAATCACTCACTTAGTAATCTTAATTGCATCTGAAAACCCCCTTCACAGCAGTCTAATGTTTGGCTGAATAGTCAGGCAACGGGAATATTGGTGGGGAAATGTTTGAGATTATGCCTACCACAGACTTGGAGAACTTACTTGAAAAATCCTATATCTGACCAAGGACTCATACCTAAAAACAGGCAAAGTCACTAAAGAGGATACACAAATGGCAAGTAAGCACATAAAAAGATGATCAATAACACCAGACATTAGAGAAGCACAAATTAAGACCATGATGAGATATCACTACACACCTATCAGAACAGCTAAAATGCAAATAATGACCGTACCAAATGCTGGTGAGGATTCTGAGGAACTGGATCTCTCATCCACTGTTGCTGGAAATGTAAAATAGTACAGCCACTGCCGTCCTGAGTATTTATCTCAGATAAGTAAAAACTTATGTCCGCACAAAAACTTTTATACAAATCTTTATTGTTGCCTTGTTTCTTTTATCGTATCCCTAACCTGGAAACAATGAAAATGTCCTTTAATGAACGGATGAATGGTTAAACATACTGATAGGACGATGCAATGAATAGGACCATGCTAGCAAGATTCTCCAGAGTTCGATAGATGATAAACAGATAGATCGATTTTAAGAAATTGGCTTGTATAATTGTGGAGACTGTCAACCTAAAATCTTCAGAAGAGATGAGCCAGCTGGAGACTCAGGGAAGAGTAGATGTGGTAAGTCAAATCTGAAGTCAGTCTGCTGAAAGTTTCCGTCTTCCTTGGGAGAAGTCAGGTTTTTTCCTGTTGAGTCCATCAATTGCTTATTTACAAATTCTACTGATTTAAATGTTAATCTCCTCTCAAAAGATATCTTTGCAGGAACAAAGTAGAATAATGTTTGGCCAAGTACCTGGGAACCATGATGTAACTAAGTTAACACATGAAATTAACATTACAATGGAGTACTACTCACTGATAAAAAAACAGGAACAGATGGTTGACAGAGCTTGTACAGCTCTCAGGGGAATTCTGCTGAATGGAAATAAAATAAAGTCTCAAAAGGCCACATACTATATGATTCACTTTACATAACATCTTCTAAATAAGCAAAATACGGACATGGAAAACAAATTAGTGGTCGGGGAGAGAGAAGGGGTGACTGTCAGGGGAAACACGAGGGACTCTTTACAGTGATGGAGCAGTCCTGTACCTGGACGGCAGCAGTGCTTTCAGGCGGCTACACCTGGTACAACCTGGCAAAAACCTGTACACACACATTGTGCCAAGGCCAGTTTCCTGGGCTTTGATTCTGGACCGTAATTATGGAAGTTTTAACTGGTGGCCTAAATGATGGGCTTCTCTGCACCATCGATGCAATGTCCTGTGAATCTATAATGATTTCAGAATAAAAAATGTTTAAAAAAGAAAGAACCAGAGGATTTATAGCAGAGTCAATATGCAGATTTTATAATAGTAAACATGTATTCTTCTGAATTGACATATGCTTTTTAAAATCTTTTTCCTGTTTTGTTTTTTTTTTTTTACAAGAATGTCCAAAACTTTTCCTTCAGAAGGAATTTAGACAAGTACAAGTGAACGAAGTGATGCCTATTCACACCTATGGGAGGAAGCCAGGAAGGGAGCAAGGCTGAGCATGCCCTCTGCTGAATCCCAAGAAGGCACCGCGGTGAACAAGCCCCAAGTGTGAGGCTCCTAAAGCCTGAACTGCCCACTTCCTTCCCACCCTCCCCTTACGTGCTCTTGGGCTTGCAGCAGCTGCCATGATGGGCCAGTGGCCATCCAAAGTGGTCCTTCTGAACCAGAAATTGTTCTTTTCCATTTGTTCACCTTTTAAAACAATTTCCTTTCTTTCCATTTCTATCTAAGCCAACAGCTATAAATAAGTCAACATCATGGTCTTCAAAGGCCACCCAATCTGTGCTCACATATTCCTTTCCTCTGACCATAGTAAGCCCCAGAGATGAACAAGCCTTTCCAAGCAAGTTATTCCTAACTATTAATGGTGACCATTGAAAAATACACGTGCAATTTATTTTTGAAGCCCCATAGATTCACTGAAGCTGATCCTCTAGTTATGGGACTAGACTGCATTCACATTGCTTTTGAAATAGTCTTCAACAATCAAAATAAGGGAATTCTCTGGCTGTCCAATGGTTAGTGTTGCTGGCCAAAATCTTGACCTTCTCTGCCCACCAAAGCTGAATTAAAAACACAGAGATCGAGTTTAGAACATAAAACTACTGCTGCTGCTGCTAAGTCGCTTCAGTCGTGTCCAACTCTGTGCGACCCCAGAGACGGCAGCCCACCAGGCTCCCCTGTCCCTGGGATTCTCCAGGCAAGAACACTGGAGTGGGTTGCCATTTCCTTCTCCAATGCANATATATATATATATATATAAATGGTTTCCTTTGTTGTGCAGAAGCTTATAAGTTTGATTAGGTACCATTTGTTTTCATTTTTATTTGTATTGCCTTGGGAGACTCACCTAAGAAAAATTGGTATGATTCATGCCACATAATGTTTTGCCCATTTTTCCTTCTAGAAGTTTTATGATTTCGTGTCTTACTTTTGTGTCTTTACGCCATTTTCAGTTTTTTTTTAATGCATAGTGTGAGGGTGTGTTCTAACTTCATTAATTTAGATGCACCTGTCCAACTTAGCCAGCACCACTTACTATAGGGGCTTTTCCCCATTTTATATTCTTACCTCTTTTGTTAAAGATTGTTGACAATAGGTGTGTGAATTTATTTATGGACTCTCTCTTCCGTTCCATTGATCCATATATTTGTTTTTGTACCAGTACC
Source organism: Oreotragus oreotragus (assembly GCA_006410675.1). Classification (NCBI taxonomy): domain Eukaryota; kingdom Metazoa; phylum Chordata; class Mammalia; order Artiodactyla; family Bovidae; genus Oreotragus; species Oreotragus oreotragus. The sequence goes on along the minus strand of SJYX01014762.1, from coordinate 434,207 downwards.
ACACTGTTTTGATGGGCTTCATGGTGGCTAAGACAGTAAAAAAAACCTGTCTGTAGTTCAAGAGACCCAGGCTTGATCCCTGGGTCTGGATGATCCCATGGAGAAGAGAATGGCTACCCACTCCAGTGTTCTTGCCTGGAGAATTTCATGGACAGAAAAGCCCAGCGGACTATAATCCATGGGGTCACAAAGAGTTGGAGAGGAACTGAGTGACTCACACTTTCACTTTCACACTGTTTTGCTCCCAGTAGCTTTAACTAGAGGATTATCTGAAGTCTGGGAGAGTTATTAGGTATTTTTTTAATATTATTTTACATGGGATTGTTTAATATTCATCTAGTTTGTTCTTAGTGTATAGAAGCACAACTGATGTTTGTATGTTGATTTTGTAACCTGCAGCTTTAATGGATTTATTAGATCTGATGTTATCTACAAACAAAGATATTTGTACTTCTTCCTTCTGATGTGGATGCCTTTTATTTCTTTCATACCTAATTGCTCTGGTTAGGACTTCTAGTACTGTGTTGACTAGGAGTGATTAAAGTATTTTCCTTTTGTTTTTGATCCTGGGGGAAAGCTTTTAGCCGTTCACCATTGTGGTGTCAGCTGTAGGCTTATTGTATATGGCCTTTAATATGTTGAGGAACATTCCTTTAGTATCCAGTTTTTTCATGAAACAATGTTGGGTTTTGTCCATTTTTTTCTGCATCTGTTTAGATGGTCATAGTATTTTGGTCTTTCATTTTGTTAATGTGGTGCATCACATTGATTAATTTGTGTGCCTCAAACCATCCTTGTATCATAGGGATAAATCCCATTTAGTCATGCTGTATGATTCTTTTAGTGTGATGTCAAATGTGGTTTGCTTTTATTTACTGAGAATTTTTGCATCTAAATTCGTCAGGAATATAGGCCTATAGTTTTCTTGTAGTTTCCTTCTCTGGGTTTGGGTAATGCTGGCTTCATAAAATGAGTTTGGGAGTAATTTTTGTCTGTTTAAACCTTTTACATCTTTATGATTCATTCTTGGAAGTGTTAAAAAACAAACTGATGCACATGAAAATTTTGAAGAGTTTATTTGAGCAAACATTGGTTTGAATTGTGAGCACCAATCCAGAAGTGATTTTAGAAGTGCTCCATGCCCAGGAGCTATGGGCAAGGTTTTTTTAATAACACTCTGAAGCAAAGTGATCAGCTGTAGCTTAAGCATTTGACTTATTTGGGATTGTTCTTAAGTTTCATTTTCTTATATTCCAATACACATACACTGGCTTAGGTTTTGGGTGCTACGTCAGCTACCAAGACTTTAGAGCCGCCTCAGTCTAATTGCTTAGTTATTTTTAATAATAGTATATAGTCATGTTTCTAGGAATTACCCATTTCCGTAATTGTTATAGTATAATTGCTCATAGTTGCATGACTCCAAAACCACTGCTCCAAAATCACTGCAGATGCTGATTGCAGCCATGAAATTAAAAGATGCTTGCTCCTTGGAAGAAAAGCTATGACAAACCTAGACAGCACATTAAAAAGCAGAGACATTACTTGTTCAGCAAAGGTCTGTCTAGTCAAGGCTATGGTTTTTCCAGTGGTTGTGTATGGCTGTGAGAGTTGGAACATAAGGAAAGCTGAGCACCGAAGAATTGATGCTTTTGACCTGTGGTGTTGAAGAAGACTCTTGAGAGTCCCTCGGATTGCAGGAAGATCAAACCAGTCCATCCTAAAGGAAATTAGTCCTGAATATTCATTGGAAGGACTGATGATGAAGTTGAAGCTCCAATACTCTGGCCACCTGATACAAAGAACTGACTCATTGGAAAAAAAAAAAAACGATGCTGGGAAGGATTGAAGGCAGGAGGAGAAGGGGACGACAGAGGATGAGATGGTTGGATAGCATCACTGATTCGATGGACATGAGATTGAGTAAGCTCCAGGAGTTAGTGATGGACAGGGAAGCCTGGCGTGCTGCAGTCCATGGGGTTGCAAAGAGTTGGACATGACTGAACAGCTGAACTGACCCTTTTTATTTCTATGGTATTAGCGGTGAAGTCTCCCCTTTATTTAGCTTTTTTTATTTACAATTTTGTTTTGAGTCTGCTCCTTTCCTTTGATTAGTCTACCTATAAGTTTGTCATTTTGATTATCTTTTTAACAAACCAAGTATTCACTTTTATATTGATTTCCTTTCTCTGTTTCGTTTATTTCTGCTCTAAGCTTTATTTTCTACTAGCTCTGAGCTCAGTTTGTTCTTTTTCTAGTTCCTTGAGGTGAAATGTTTTCTTTTTGGGATGGGGGATCTTTTTTCTTTTTGTAATGTTGACATTTATAGCTATAAACACGCCTCTTAAGACTGCATCCCATAAATTTTGGTTTGTTATGTTTCCATTTTTGTCTGTCTCAAGATATTGATTTCTCTTTTGATTTCTTTTTTGACCTATTGGTTGCTGAGTAGTGAGTTGATCAATTTCCATGTATTTGTGGATTTTCTGATTTTCCTTCTGTTACTGACTTGTAGTTTCATGCCTGTGATACTGTGATTTGTAACATTTAAATGTTTTGGTCTTCAGTCTTGATTCTTGACTCCCCAAACCTTTGTAATTTCCTAAGTGCTAGGAGCAGTGGAAACATCTTTTGTCGTTTATGTGGCCTTTTGTCCTTAGTTAAGAGCCATAAAAGTGAAATGAGTGTCTTTTTGTTACAACAGGCCCTTTTCAATCACACCTGAATTTATGTTAATAAGGTGAAGTTTTGAAAGCCCCTAGATAACCAAATTTTGCAGGCCAGTTGCTAGGGGAGCCAACCATGATAAAAGGATTGGAACTTTCTCCTCTCGGGAGGAAAGAGGAACTAAAATTGAACCAGTCACCAGCCACCATTGATTTAGTCAGTTATGTCTGTGTATTATGACGTATGGAGCCTCCATTTAAAAAACCCAAAAGGATGATGTTCAGAGATCTACCATGTTGGTGGGATCCATATGTCAGGAGGGTGGTCCACCCCAGTGCTTATGGGGACAGAAGCTTCTGCACTCAGGACCCATCCACTTTATGTACCTCTTCATCTAACTGTTCATCTGAATTCTTTATAGAATTCTATAAACTGGCATAAACATAAGTTAATGTTTCTCTAAGTTCTGTGAACCAGTTCTAGTAAGTTACTTAAACCTGAGAAGTGAATTGCAGGAACCTTCAATTTATAGCCAGTTGTTCAGAAACACAGGTAATATTCCTGGGCTTGCAATTGGTGTCTGCAGTGGGGGCAGTCATGTAGGACCAAGCCCTTAACCTGTGGGAACTGATGCTATTTCTTGGTAGATTGTGTCAGAATTGAGTTAAATTTGTAGGCCACCCATTCTGTGTCTGCTGAGAAATGGGATATTGCTTGGGTATTGGAAAATACTCGTCTGAATGCCATTATGATCAGGAAAGATACTTGATATAGTTTCTCTCTTAACTGGTTTTGTCAAAATTTGTTTTCTGGCCTAACATATTTTCTGTCCTGGAGAATCTTCTGTGTATGTTTGAGAAGAATATGTATTCTGTTGTTAATGGATGGACTGTTCTGTGTATGTTTACTAGATTCATTTAGTCTAGGATGCTGTTCAAATCTTGCTTCCTTATGGATTCTATGGAAGATCTATCTGTTGTTGACAGTGAGGTATTAAAATCTCCTGCTACTGTTGTTTTGCTCTTTGTTTCTCCTTTAGTTCTGTTTGTTAAATATTTAGGTGCCCCAGTGTTAGGTTCATAAATATTTACATCTGTATATTATGGATGAATTGACCCCCTTTATCATTATATGCCCTTTTTTGACTCTGAGTTTCTTTATTTGTCTGCCTTTCAGTCAGTTCAGTCGCGTCCGACTCTTTGCAACCACATGGACTACAGCACGCCAGTCTTTCCTGTCCACCAACTGCCGGAGCTTACTCCATCGAGTCAGTGATACCATTCAACTATCTCATTCTCTGTCACCCCTTTCTCCTCCTGCCTTCAGTCTTTCTCAACATCAAGATCTTTTCCAATGAATCAGTTCTTTGCATCAGGTGGCCACAGTATTGGAGTTTCAACTTCATCATCAGTCCTTCAATGAATATTCAGGACTGATTTCCTTTAGGATAGACTGGTTTCATCTTCTTGCAGTCCAAGGGACTCTCAAGAGTCTTATCCAATCCCACAGTTCAAAAGCATCAATTCTTTGGTGCTCAGCTTTCTTTATAATCCAACTCTCACATCCATACATGACTACTGGAAAAACCATAGCCTTGACTAGACAGACCTTTGTTAGCAAAGTAATATCTCTGCTTTTTAATATGCTGTCTAGGTTTGTCATAACTTTCCTTCCAAGGAGCAAGCATCTTTTAATTTCATGGCTGCAGTCACCATCTGCAGTGATTTTGGAACCCCCAAAAATAAAGTCAGCCACTGTTTCCCCATCTGTTTGCCATGAAGTAATGGGACTGGATGCCTTCATCTTAGTTTTCTGAATGTTGAATTTTAAGCCAGCTTTTTCACTCTCCTCTTTCACTTTCATCAAGAGGCTCTTTAGTTCTTCTTTGCTTTCTGCCGTAAGTGTGGTGTCATCTGCATATCTGAGGTTATTGGTATTTCTCCCGGCAATCTTGACACAACTTAGGGACTGACTCACTTTTCACTGACCGCCCCGCACCCCCCCCCC